>CAJHQQ010002051.1:0-74306 GCA_905132885.1 Moricandia moricandioides
ATTTGCTAGCAATAAGAATACTCTGACGGGGCTGCCATTTAATGTAGAAATGATCATAAAACTCAAAATAAGTATATCTAAAGTTTTTCATATGAATTGTTATACAATATCATTCTTATTTTGGTCAAACCACAGACAAAATGGAGCAGAAAATTCGTATTCAGCATGGCTGCCAATCAATATTATGTTCTTTTACACTTTCTTTCCATTCGATAAGGGATCTTGTATCTCCATTGACCAAAACTTTAAATCTCTTAATGCAACAACAACTGATCAAACACTTTTCATACAACTCTCTAAGTTTTCATAACAATTGATTTTATCAACCTCACACAACTATATAATTAAATCCATAAAAAACATGTATTATGTTTTACGTTCAAATCTGCTTGTTTTCCCACTAACCAAAATGGCATGTTGTGCTTCCATTATCCCGTATCATCACCATTCTAAGCCTGGTTGTGCTGTTTGTGTTGTTTTATTGCAAGCACTCTCGTGTTAATCAGACGATCAGAAACCCAACACGGCAATAGTTTATAAACCAAAACGAATGTAAATCCTATGTGAAGAGAAGTAAAAAAAAAGACAGATGATGAAACGGTTTAACTATTAGCGTGGAAGCAGAGGATCTGTAATCAAAGTGGATAGAAGCTGGTTCTGCACATTTAGGGCAAGCTTTCAGGTGCTTAGGTAAATGAAAATACATATAGACCAAAGCTTTGGGCACCAGCTACCACAAGAAATTCATTCTCTTCTTTGTGATTCTCTAGCGACTGACTCTGATGAAGATTCTTCAGCTTTCATAATACGAGCTAGTCTTCTTCTGTAACCACAGTTATATCAGATTCTCCAGTGAAATATCATATGCAATTGTTGTTCGTCTTCCTTCACTAAACTCATTCTGGTGATGCCGGTTTAATCGATAGTACAAAATAAAAACCTTCTCCTGTCCTAAATCATAAACAAACCTCCAGATTTTATCAAAGTAATTTTAAAAACATAAAACTTATTAAAAACTACTTTGAATGCTATGGTAATAGCCTACTCCCAGCCAAATGTAAATAATTATTCTTTTAATAGTTGCCATAAAGAATAAAGAGTAATACATATCTTTGGTAATGCTATTCTTTCTTTATATTGCAATGCAGAAAAAAAATGCACCCCAAGTCTGAGACAACACATGTGACTAGATTTTTTTCATTTGCAAAAAATCTCTAGATGTATATTTTTTTCCTTGGTGAAACACAAGAGAACATTTGTTTTTTGTCCAGTAATAAAATACAAGCAGATTCAAATAGAAAAAAAAAAAAAAGAACACAAGTGGAGCCTTGAGAAACTATCCCAAGTGAATTTAATTCCACAAAAGAAAATTTAGTTAGGGTTTTATGCTATTGGGTAATGAAAACAAGATTCGGAAAACAAATTCCTGTGGAGCATTTATAGACAATAGAGTACAAAAGGGATATGAAGAAATAAAGTGCAACACAAAGTAAACAAAGAAAAAAATCAATTATAAAGGAAACAAAAGAAGTTTTTTGTTCATTAGCAAAAAACTAACAATGAACAATCCTCAAACTCCAAGTGTCTCCGATATTTTATTCACATCAGGAAAAAAAAGCAGAAGAAAAGTAATCTGATCTTTTTTTTTTTAACTTGAGATCAAGACACTGTTCAAATGATAAGGAAGAGAAGTGACAGACTCACCGTTAGATATCTGAGATGGTGATACTGATCCTCTTCTTTCGCTCTCACGTCCCTCATAAACAAAGCCACCTTCAAACACTTCTCTTGGTTATCAATGAACAATCTGACAAATCGATCTCTCTCAGATATTTTTGTTAACATCGCCATAATCAAAGTGGCTGCCATTTCTACCGATCGAACTCACACTGAATGTTAAAGCAAATGGAGAAAGTATAAAGAGTTTTTTTAAACGATTCAAGGTAGAAACACAAAAATGAAGAAACACAACAAGTTTATTAAGGAAGGAACAACAAGAGACCTTCAGGGTGGTTTTTGGAATTACGCTCAGCGGAAAATTGGTCCACGCGTCGTGTGGGTTGAAGGCGCGTTGGGAAAGAGAAAAGCTTTGGAGGCCGTAACGGTCAGGCGGACACAATGACTGAACCACTGAGCCTCGCATTTTGTTTGCACACCAACATGTAAAACCAACATATGACCACGTCATTCTACTACGCGGTATCATGGTTTCCAGTTAGTAGCCAGTTTGTAATTCTAATCAATTCTTAGTATTAGACATCTAATGGCTATATTTTATATTTTTCCACACATTTTCTTATAATGTTCCTAATAAAAACTCAAAATCTAGATAGAAAAATTTAGAACAAATGACACCAAATAAAATCATTACCAAAAAGTCTTCGAAGATATTAGTTTGGGTACTATGAAACAAAACAGACTACGACTAATAATCAAAATACTTTCCCCAGAGTTTAAACTCAATTCTTATTGTTTTATTGAGGTAGGGAGATGAATCTGATCATGAGCATTTCACATCTTTTACCTGGTTTACCGAGTCTAAAAAAAAGATAAAATTCTTGTATTAAGAGTGAAACAAACCCACACGACAAAGGCCGTACGGTAGCATGACTGCCTGAATACCCATGACATGTTCAAGCAGTTGTACGAAAGCAAAGACATTATAGCAGTTGACAGCAGGTATGAAGTGGGGGGAGCAAGGAATGATTTAGTCCGTCCTGTGGGTAAAGTTGACAGCGTTAGATCCCAGTAAATGAGCGAACTCTCGCGTCCGTGAAATCTTTCTTTGCAGCTGAATTCCGTTAGCACTACGTTGTACATGAAACCTATAAAGAAAAACTCGGTTTCGCAACGCTTCCATTGCCATACAAACCAGCACTTCGATTCTTTACCACCACCTCCTCTTCGTCTTCATCCGTCCTTCTGTCTTCTTCTCATCTTATCGCTCTCCGCCTCCTCCAGTTTATCGTCTCTCAGCAATACAGCTTTTCCCGTACTCTCTTTTCGCTGGTTGGCTCTTTCAACCCACCACGACCAAACACTCATCCGTCTGTCATCGACGCTACATAAACCCGGCTTAATCTGTTCTCCCTAGCATTCATTTCACTTGAATCTCGTTTGAGGATGTGCGAGAGCTTTGTTGATCTTTAAAGCAGACACTATTGTCTCGATCGTTTGGTTGGTCGTGATAAAGCTTCCTCTCTTTTTCTTACTCACGCTTTCTCTTGCAGGTGTTTAGCTTCCGTGCTGCGTTCCTGTCGTGTGAGCCTGTTCACGTTCTAGCTGGCTGGCCTGTGCGGAATCCTCCTCTTAGCTTGGTTGGGTTCTTGCGAATTGCTTCAGACCCAAGAACCTTCATCAGATTACTCATATTTCAAACTTTTATGCTTTTGGTGGTTCAAGCAACCTTGTCTGATTCATCTTCATGTTTTTCTCTTTTCTTTTGGCTAGATCACGCCTCTGGGTTCGAAGGTTTCTTCTGTTTCCCTCTTTGTTCATTTAAGAGGCTGGGGTGTGGACGGCGCTGCTTGCAGGTGGCTCTATCGGACGGGGATGCTTCTTATGTAATGTGTGAGTTATTTTCAATATTCAGATCGGCTAAGGTAATAGTACCAATCCAGCTATGTCGCCATATATGCCATTTGTGAGGACAGTTGTCAAAATACCTGAATGAGAATAAAGTAATTACTCAGACATGCCATCATGAACATCATAGAGAAAACGAAGACCAAACCAGAACATCCAAAGAGCAGAATTACACTATTTGGTCTGCATCAAAAGAAAGTGCTAAGTGGTGTCACACGGTTCATTGTTTAGTAATCAACACGGCGTGTTGATCAAAAAGCATAAAAACTTTACAGAAAGCAATATGAGGCAAGCTACTGAGGCCAACGTTTGAGCCAGCATCAAAGAAATCAACAATGACAAATATTAGGTACATACCCAGACGAACATATATAGGAGACTAGTGCAAAATAGACCAATTGAAACTAAACCAACAGGAACAGACCGCTTACGGTTAAATGGTGATTCATACAATTTTCATCCATACCAAACAACTCGAAGTACCAACTTTAGATTTGATACTATTGATAACTGTAGGATGACTTGTTTTCCTCAGGTTATGCCATGTTTTACGTCATCAAAAAAAAGATGATATTCGAAAAAACAACACAGTATTCAACAAGAAGGTCAGACAAAGTGAGAAGAATTTACGTAACCCACCTTCAACATCTGGGATTAGCTCCTTGAGGCTTCTCTTTTCTTGGGAGCACGTTCGGCAAAATACCATCTATCAAATTGGATTTATATCAAATCCCTGGGCACTAGCCAGAATAGGCGCTTAGCTTCACTTCAGCTCTCTTGCTTTCGCTTCACCAAATTGACTCTACAAAATAAAAGATGAAAAGATAACACAGACTGAGACACCTCAGTGATTCAGTTCAGGCCACCGGAATGAAATGGTTTAAATATCAATAAAGAAAAGCAAACGCATACCTCAACTTTCAAACTTCGGCATCTCTTGTACATATTATCCCGATTCCTCAACAAACTGAAAACTCAATATCGCTGGGTCTCAAAATCTTGTTTTTATCATACTCATAAATCCTCAGGATCAAATGCCGGGTTGTTCCTTCTGGATTTTACTTCCAGTTTGAGCCTTTAAGCAATCTGAAAAGCATCTTTTCTTCTGTTAATGTTGTATGTTAACAGCTGTAGATATACCAAGTATATTAGGAGCTTGGCTTAGCTCACGTAGATATTTTAAGAAATCAAATACGTCATCTCGGATACAAATTAATAATAGAAAACTTAGATATTTAATCAACTTTACTTGACCTATATAGTGTACTAAGATGTGCTGGCTTAGTCCACACTAATCACATTTCCATGTTCATCTATCTCACCTATCCAAGTGCCATCCACACGCAGAAAGGGGCCTTTGCGGGTTTCTGTTGAAAGCCATCGTCTCTGTAGGTGTCCTGTCCGTGGAATTAATTGATATGGTAAAGAGAAAACTCAGGATCCTGACGGTATTCCCAATCATACGCTGCCAACTTCTGAGCTTTCTAACAGCTTCAATGATTGATCCTTAATGAGTTCAAGGGCCAGAGAAAGACAGCATAGTGGCACGCTGAAAGCAAGAAGATGTTACCCAGCAGAGACAGCAGGAGTGGTAAGTCGATGATGACACTCGCTAGTATGTGGGTCTACCTCTGAAGCTAACTTAATACCATAGATACCTGCGTAAAAGAGAGAAAGCCATTTTATCAAACTACAAAGTTTCCTCAAGAAAGAAATGAATGCAACATATCCAGAAAGATCTTACCGCAAGAAAAGTTTTCTTAAAACCTGTCCGCTAATCCCTTTCAACTGTCATAGCTTTCTTAGCTTTCGCTACAGCTCAAGATGACAAGTTTTGAGACTACTTATTGCCGGATGTCCTCATCTGTACTAGATTTATACCATGAAACCCTCATGAGACCTGACATACTACATCCTTATTTTCATCCCGTTGTGGCATATCGAAGCATACCATTAGTGAAAGCAGGGGTTTTGCTATGGGGCTAAAGGCCGTTTCCGAGAACAGACTAATGTGAAGAGGGGGGGGGGCGCAGAGGGGGGGGGGGGGGGGGGTGACGCCCTGAACATACGAAAAAAACGATACGAAGCATTTTCAAACGAAAGTGCCAATCACAGATTCCAGTATCAACAAATCTATCAAAGCTGAGCTAGAACAGGAAGATCACAGAAGCGTAAAGCATAGAAACTCACAATCCGTGACGTCACTCGTGCGTCTCGTAGCCCTAAAAGACCCTCAATGCTACCATAAAGCTACATCCTCAAAACCTGCTTCCTCTCTCACACACTACCCCATCAGAAAACCTAAGATAACTCTTACTTCCCTTCCTTACTGCCATTCTCTTCCTCTCTCTCTTTCACATCTTGCTACCCTCGATTTCCCTTATCCTTATTCTTCGTGATGCTTTCTCCTAATCTCTACTCCCTTCCGCTCTCAGCTTAACGCTCAACAGATCTCGCTCTGTCCCGGCTTATTCTATCGCTTAGCCCTATCTCTTTCTCCTCTCTCATAATCGTCGCGCCTACGATGACAGGTGGTGACTGAATCTCGACGCTTCGAATCTTCCGTTCCGAGATGGCGGACGTCCGGCCTTTCAACGTTCAGACTCGGCGAACGATCTGCACTCGAAAATCAACGATCGGATCGTCCTGTTCTCCTGGAGTGTTCTCCTTATCCATGGCATTTAGGGTTTCTTCCTCACACTCCGAGTCTCTGTTATAACCGAAACACCCAAACCGGAATTAAAACACAAGCGACCTCTGTGTAAAGTAGAAATCGATAAGACCAGGCGAAAGACTCGGAATCGAATCAAGTATCGATCTGTCGCGACCACTGTGTCAAGCCCTTTGCATTATGGCCAGCCCATTTTCTGTTCTCAGTTCAATCTTTGAAGTTTATCGTTGCATGGGTCTAATTATTTCTTTGTTAGATAAATGATACTTATTGTATGATCTCATGTCAACCTTTATAGTGATGTAAAGACCATATTAGTCGTGTTTATTAAAAAAAATACTAAATCAAGATCAAACCACGGCCAGAACCAAGCTCTGATTGATAGAGACGATTTCAAATTGAAGATTTAAGATTAAACCTACCCAATTGAGGTTCAAGATAAGAGCCGGTCCGGATTCCAATTCCATTTCACCCAGAAGCCGAACTGGATTGACTATTTAAATATCCGTGTTCATCCTAGATTCAAACTCATTCGTTCTGAAATTAAGACGTCCTAGTTCAGCAGTAGAGTACAACGAGTATATTCAGTTGTGAATTTACTAACCAGGTTTTATTGTCTTTATTTGGTATATTGTGTATTTTGTTCCTCTTTAATTTTCAATAAAAATTATGGGCATTTGTTAGCCTTTTACAATCAATAATTTAAATCTTCTAATGTTTTAGCTTGCTTTAGAGTCCAAAAAGTGTCATTGTCGTTTTGCTTCAAGTCCTTAAAAGGATAAGACCAATCGAAGTGTTAGTATAAATTCTTTGTAAGTGAAAAATGTGCTTTGATACTTTAAAACCAATTATACTGAAGTCAATTTTGCCTTCAAAGCTAATATAAAATTTCAAACCTTTCTTAGTTGTGTGAAAAGCAACCAGAAGAGCAAAATTTGAATCCTTTAATCGAAAGTTTCAATCCATTAGAACTTGTGGCGGTTCTCTCTCATTCCTGTTTCAAAAATCCATCGATCTCTTGAGAGAGATATACATCCATGCAAGTCAGATTCCATCTTCAAATGTAAATCCTTTATCAATCCATTGTATCTAATTGGAAAGAGACACATGTCCAATATACCTGAATCCCATCCCATCTTTCTATCCTCGGTTCTAAACCATCATCGCTACCATCCACTTCCACCAATCAACCATTCCAACTACTTCCATTCCATCCGATCCATCCTCTCTGATTGCTTTGTTTTTACCTTTGTATATCTTTAGTTTCATCATATAAAAAACCATAAAAACTTCAAAAAAAAAAAATTGTACTTGTTTTAGGTACAAAACATATCTAGATCTATATAACTTGACCAAAAACCACCCGACCAAACCGCATAACCTTGTCAAAACTCTGTCCATCGGATCATACTTCAGAAGACTTATTATCTTGTCTACTCTATGTTGTGTGACCCATCCATCCAATATAGAGGTTTCAAGAAAATAGTCAACAATTTCATTTCTCTTTTGGTTTTTGTAATGTTTTTATCACGCTTTAGAGCAATGGAAATTTTAGTTTTGGGGTTTTATATATATATATATATATATTAGTATTTAAAATCCTTAACTTTACGAGAAATTCAATCTAAAATATCTGTTTTGAAATATTTTGGATTGTGTTTTGGAATATTTAGATATAATGTTTTCGTAAAATTCAAAACTCCACAATTAAATATTAATACTAATATATATATATATATATATATATATATATATATATTGAAAACCCAAAAATTTAAATATCTCAACAAAGATGCTCTAACGAGCTTGAATAGGCGATTTTCTACAAGAAAACATTAACTGATCAACAACTTTGAAGCATTGTTCTCACAGGAATAAAAAATGGACTCTCCAGAATTAGAAAACCCATTCTCGTCTAGATGATTACACTGCTGTGAATCCAATGAAACTTTAGCAACCAAATAACTTATTTTAACAAAACACGGCTTCACAGCCATTTTAAAATCTATTGTAGTCATGAACTCTCAATCAAATAACTGGATTAAGTATACTTCTACAACATAATGATTAAAAATAGTTAATCGAACTTAATTCAGTTTTCAATAATCTAATAATATTGCAACATACGACATGACACGTTGAAAGGTAGGAAAAGAACACTCACGACTTCACTTGACACGTGCAGATCAACCCAAGCTTCACGTGGAACTACGTCAACAAGAGATACTCTCTTCATAAATCATGTTCCTACAGCTTAACTACTTATCCTTTAAAACCATCACCACATCACATCACATCAAAGTAAAACAAACAGTAAAAGAACAGAATCATGTCAGGCGTATCTCTTGCGGTGGGTCCAAGAACCGATAGGGACAAAACAACGTCGTCGTCCAGTGAGAAGGGACGGTGGTCGGGGATGACGGCAGCCGGCGGTGGAGGAGGCGGTGGCCTGATGGGATCACTTAGGGTAATAGAGCTGCAGCTAGTGGCGTTCATACTAGTCTTCTCAGCGAGCGGTCTCGTACCGTTACTCGACATGCTGTTTCCAGCGTTTGCGTCTGTCTATATAATCGCTCTCTCGCGTGTAGCTTTTCCTTCTCACAGAGTTTCCACCGCTACACCTGAAGTCTTTCACGGCAGCAAACTCTTCAGGTTCCATATCCATCACAAGAAATAAAAATATGAAAAATACCTTAAATAGCATTTAGACATATTTTGTTCTCAAAATAGTGGATTTTTTTAGAAAATAGTATTTATTTGAAGTTACAAAATACTATTTATTAATATTTAGGATTTACCGACTTGAACTTTAGTATTTAGTTTTTTTTTTGTAACTGGACTTTAGTATTTAGTTAGGGTTAAGATTTATGATTTGAAGTAATTTAGTTATTTTTCTCTTTAATAAATATTATGATTTATTATTTTAAAACCCCAAAAAAAAATTTTGGGGAATTTTTCTCTTAATTTGGAATTTTTTGAATAAATTTTTACAATGTGCTATTTTTGAGATTTATCCTAAATTTAATTCTCTCTGTTCACTTTCTTGATACAGATTCTGACTATTTTTATCTGATCATGCAAGGGTTTATGTGATATCGGGGACAACGATTGGTCTGTTCTTGCCTCTAGCTTATGTGTTAGGTGGTTTCGCAAGAGGAGATGATCATGCGGTTAGATCAGCAACACCACACTTGTTTCTACTGTCATGTCAGATCCTGACAGAGAATGTAATAAGTGGCTTATCTCTGTTCTCACCACCTGTAAGAGCTCTGGTGCCACTGCTCTACACTGTCTGGAGAATCTTTGTCATCATTGATTGGTCTAAAGATGTTTGGTTCAACAAATCTTTACCAGTCAATGCTACACCCAATGTAATGGCTTGTACACGTTTTTTACTCGAATGCAACCGTTTGTAACCGGTTTGAGTTCATCGTTTTGTAGGTGGCTGCGTGGTTCTGGTTTGGACGGTATTTAGCAATAGCGAACTTGGTATACTTTGGAGTGAATCTACTTTGTTTCTTGATCCCTAGGTTCCTACCTCGTGCTTTCGACCATTTACTTCAGAGAAAGAGACGAGATCCTTGCAAAAAGCCAAGAAGACAAGCCAGTTCAGGTTCCAAGATCAAGAGCCTCTGACAACAAATCTGATTGATCATCTTTTATTTTCTTCAGAATGTGTAATGTAACGAACTAAGTTTTTTTTATGGCGACTGTGATGAAATTTTAGTAACGCAAATGAAACAATGAGGTTGTGCATGTACAAAGTCTAGCTCCTCACTTGATGATGCCTCAACCTTTAAAAGGAACTTAATATTGACTGTCCATGAAACTAACCAGAAGCTCATTCACCATGCCTCGGTCCGGCATCTTCCCTGCTGCTCCATAGATTGGAGCCATGCCTCCTGTGATGGGTCCTGGGTTTGCTTTCACCTGATCGAAACATTTAACAGTAACAAGAGATCAAATGAAGAAAGTGATAGAGCAATGAAACGAGTTTTCACTAGTGGACTTATACAGTTTCAACAGCTTCACGCAGATCCTGGAGGAAGTCATCGACTACAGGGACGTGTTGAAGAGTTATACATAAATGAATGCTGATACAAAACAGACATGTCTTGGTGTTAAGTTAGTTGATACTTGAAACAACAACGTTTGATCATTAAGATTATACCTGTTGGGTCTCTGTAGAGCATTCAAATGCCAGCCTTTAGAAGACATGATGTCATTAACTTCGAAGATATCTAATGTTTTAGAACCAAACGCCACGATTGTCATATCTGGCTTTCCAACGACAAACAGTTCGTGGATTCCTCTTACCCTGCAGATTATGATAGTCAAAGCTATAAGAATCCAAATGATGAGAAGGATCATCCAGTTTGAAGAAGAGTTAGAAAGGTCAAAAGTAAGTATACAAACCCTTCCTCTAGTCTTTTTGATGCTTCCATTATCTTGCTTGTGTTCTGTAGGTATCCTGTGGAACAACAGAAGCATACAGAATCAACCATTTTGAGCTCTAACAGTGTTTGCTAAGAAGCTTGAGAGAGAGAGAGAAAGAGTAATATTGTGAAACCTTCTTCACCAAGAGACATCATTGCGGCCCAAGCACCAGCAACCAAAGAACCAGGCCTACTCCCAGCTACAGTTGGAGACACGTATAGACCTCCCGACCATTCAGTTACTGCATAAGGTAGTTTCAAACAGTTAAGCACAATACATGAGTTAGGATTTGCATAGCTTTCTTGTTTCTTTCATTTCCACTGTCAAATTAAAGGTGGAAGTAGCAAAACATGCTTACCAGCAACAAATTGGTGCTGTTTTGTAGATGCAGGAGCAGATATTTTGCAGACAGAAAATCCAAATGTCATTAAGATCATAGATGAATTGATATACATACACAACTGCACTCTGCACAGTACTAAACAGAAAGAGTGGAAAGTAGCAAGAAATTCACCTTTCTGATCTCATGGTTTCTGTAGAGAACTATACTAGTTCCTTTCGGAGCCAAACCATATTTATGGACGTCCACCGAGATTGAGGTAACTCCTTGTACAGAAAAATCAAAAGCTGGGATCTTGTACCTGGGAACAGTGAGAAAAAACAAATATAAGAATCGACAGACAAAATATCTTTTATCACCTTGTTAGTCTAATATGCAAAATCTGAGATCCAGTGCAAAACTAAGAGAAGTGACAATAAACAGACAGACACATACCATATCTTCTCAAGTCCTAAACCTATAAAGTAGACAGTATCTGCATATCTTCTTTTCAGGACTAAGGCGGGTCTTTAATTAGTTGATAGAGAAAAACTGCTGCACATACCCAAGTTTACGGGCGAAAGGTAATACAAAACCACCAAGGCAAAGGTCCACATGAAAGCATATTCCATAGCTAAGAGCCAGTTGACCAAGCTCCTGTAATGAAAAGGAATAAGTCCTACACATTCATTTGCATACAGGAACATAAATGTTCTAAAAATTACAGTAATCGGGAAAAAAACAGTTTACCTCGATAGGATCGATGATGCCATGAGGGAATCCTGGTGCCGATCCAACAATCTGAAACAAAATGGTTTAAAAGATCACGAAAAAATAAATCACACACCTTAACTTTAAAGCTTCATGAACATGGCATATTATAACTGGCACCTCAAAAACATTACCATGATGGTGTTTCTATTAATATGACGCCTCATTGCCTTCACATCAGCTCGGAAGTCTTTGTCTACCGGAACTCGCCACAACTTGATGTTAAAATACTGAGCCGCCTTGTCATAAGCCGAATGACCCGACTCAGGTATAATCCTACACTTACACATGAAACATTGTTCCATTACCTACGTCGTACATGATTGATCAATGCCAAATGAGGGAGAAACATACATTTCTGGCCGTGTGATACCCTTCTTGTGCTTCATATAGTCACGAGATGACTTCACAGCCAACACTATACTCTCTGTTCCTCCAGACGTCATGTTTCCGCATATCTCTCCTACTGAAACCGTTTCTTTACTCCCGAGTAATGCAGCAGTCATTGCAACTACTTCTGACTCAAACCGCACCACACTCTGGAATACGTCTATATGCAACGGATTGGTATGCGAGAACCTGGAAAGCATCATCCATACAATATCATACACATTAAAAACTTGAATTACCTTTCTACACAAAAGCAGAAGTCATATTCAATGAAGATAGGAGCTTAACATCTTGATATTAACTTACATTGAGCATGCTTCATTTATCAATGCAAAATGTCCTTCAGACTCGCTTCCACCTATGTATCTGTTAGGAAAAGGTAGAAAGGGTCAAACAAATCTCCACTGAGACCACAAAGAAGACTCGAAAGACATATACAAAACGTATCAACTACCAAAGACATACACAGTGCCAGAGCATTTGCCTTGCCAAATAGCATCATTCCTCTTTTCAATCTCCATTTTCTCTAGAACTTGGACTCCAAGACCTTTCACTGGCAGTTCTTCAGCACGGTTCTTTTTGTTAGAGCTCCCACCAGATAGTAACTGATCAACAACCTGTGAATTAGAAGAAATAACCATCCAACTAGTTAGCACTGATGCTAGTTCCTTATAGTGAGATAAACTTCTAAAGTCTCTAATTGTACCCTTTAAAACAAGCTAATATGGTTCCAGTCTAAACATCTAAGTCTCTAATGAAATTTTTAATTTCACGAGTCTCATGTCTCAATGCTACAAATAAACATGGGCCGCATACATTTCTGCTGCCACATAACATCTCATTCCTTACTAATCATGGCAGACATTTATAACAGAGAAACCTCAAAAGCTAAAAAAAAAATTACCACAATCCACAATATAATAGAAAGAGTAAAGCATTAAATGGTCATTACAGGAACAAACTTCAGATTAAAACACAACACACCTTTTGTTTCTCAGCATCTATGTACTTTTGAACTCCAGGAATCATTCTGTTTCATTTTTGTTTCACAGACACATTAGTCTCTAGCCAATCAAAATTTGGATCGCAAGAAAGAAAATAAGATTTTTAAAAAGATACTCACTTGAGGAAGCTCATGGTCAACCCCACAAGACAAGCTTTCAGACCGTTCTCGTGAACAACCCCAAAGACAGATCCGATGACCTGAGCGAGAAAAAGAGTGAGAAGCGGGGCTATGAGCAGGGACAGGGGCTCAAACTCGGACAAACGCGAGTTTAAAGAGCCTCGAGCTTGGATCAACATGGATTTCATTGAAGGATATGATAAAGAATCCATTTTTGTTTGTGGAGATTGACGTTGGTAGTAAAGTGAATCGTTTGGAACATAAAAAAAAGGAGAAGAGAAAGTGATAGAGATAGAGATGATGTCTCGTTGAGGTCATCGCGTGCAAGGTACAAATACAAGGAGAGATTGCGACGACTTTTCTCCTTGGCGCTTTGTGTGTTGGTTGGTTTCGTGTGTCCGTCACGACTGTTACGTCACACCCTCTAATCAGACATGGCTGGATTAAAATAAAAAACTAAACCGAACGAAAATTAGCTAAACCGGAAGCAAATCTAACCAAACTGATCCTTCAGAAGTGACACAACACAATAGCCCTGGGCGTTTTTAGTCTGTATCTACCTAAACTTGAACCGGAAAAACCTGTCATACAAAAATATCTGAACGGGACTTATGAACTTAGTACTTTAGAGTATGGTTGTAATCCGAACCGAACCAAACCAAAATTCGATGTAAGATCTGGAGATATCCGAAATTAGTTAAATATGTTAATGTTTTTATATATGTTAAGGTGATTTAGATATTTTAGAGTATTTAAACTATTTTTGTAGTTTGTTTTATTTGTTATTTTGAATATTTTTTAGTTAATTAAGATAATTTAACTAATTTTTAATTAGATTTATGAATAATTTATATATTTAAAAAAATTGTCAATTTTTGAAGTTTAAAAAATATTTTTTGGACGATTTCAAACATTGGCTATAATCTGATCCGAACCGAATCCGACTTGATAATTAGTAAAACCTAAAAGGGACCTATGAGCATAATACCTAACATCTAAAAATCCAAATCAACAAATCAAAACCGACGACCCCCAAACGTCTATGCCTACAACACACCTCAACACTGGAGATGTGGCCACAGCTGTCGTTACAGGAAAATCACATAAAACAATAAATGATAAAACGAAATATTCAGATGAAAAAGCATATATTGGAAACCAATTCAAATAGAAAAGAGACAATTTTGCTCTGTTCTCAATAGTATATAGTAGGAATGCAACATTGATTGTAGGATGCATAACATTCAGAGATTCTCTTTTTATTTTTCAGGAGTAGTTCAACCTGAATATATCATTGAACACGTAATAGCTTCCCTGTGGTGTCGGCATCAAGTGAAACATCTGTATCACACACACAGACAAAAAAAAACAAAATGGTTTATAAGCTGAGTTAAAACAACAAGATAAAGGCTAACAAACAGACAAGACAAGATCAAAGACACCAAAACCAAACAAGAGTTGTAGGTTGCACGACATTGACTTGATAGACTTTTTTTTTTGGTCAAAACATTGACTTGATAGATAAAAGTCTTAAACTAATCTAAACAGATCTATTACCCGATTTAAACCCTAGCTATCTAACTATTCAAAGAAATAGAGAGAGAGAGAGAGACCTGGCTGAACTTGAGGGCGTGCTCTTCGCCGGCGAGCTGGAGGTTGCCGGAGACGAAAACGAGCATACCGGAGGCGGGACCAGAAGGCTGACAATCAACGGTGGAGATGTTGTGCTTGCACTGCTGGAAAGGGAGAGAGGTGAGCTTGGCGACGATGCTCTGAACTCCTTGGATCTTCTGACCTTCGAAGGTGAGCATGGAAGCTTCCTGGTAGAGACCACCAAGACCGACACGGTTGTTGTCGAAGGTCGAGTAGTAATGTTCGACGAAGGCCTTCGCCAATGCATCGGGATCCATCTGAGCCGCCATTGGAGAGATGCGAGTATTGGAGTTTGGGAGGCACGGTAAGGGTTTTTTTGTGTTTTGTTTTATTCAGAGATGTGAGACGACCCTCTTCTGACCTGTGAAACTTCGCGTTCCTATGACGCTGCTTTTTTCTGTTTTATTTTAGGTTAATTCTTTCAAATATATATTTTTTCTCATCAAAATAGCTTAAAAAATAAAACGAATAAAATATTTATTTTTATTTTTAAAATTTTCATATTTATTTTCTTTTTTAAAAAATAAAACTTAATCTCTAAAATTCTACTATGTAACAATAAATCCTAAATGTAGATTATTTCACCTAGAGATATAAACATATATTTATATTTTTTAATAAGATTTATTTGATCCTTTTTATTCTTAAATATTATTTTTGTGACATTTTTAATACTATCTTATATTATTTCTCTTTATTTTATTGTCGATTTTTATTAGGAATATCATATTAATTAGAAATTTTCTTTAAGATATATTAAAAACCTTTTTCATAAATATAGTATTGATGAAAATGATCAGAATATTTTATTAAAGATATAAAACATTTATATCTCCAGAGTTAACTAATATAAACTTAGAGTTTATAGTTAAGGATTGGGATTTCGGGAGTGATGTTTAAAATTTTTTAAAAAATAAAAATAAAATATGAAAAGTTTAAAATAAAAATTTCAAGTAGTTTCAAATATTATTCTCAATAAGAAAATTTGAAAAAAAAATTAAAAAACTTTTGAAAAGTTATTTATATAAAATTCGAATTTGAAACAATAGAAATTATTTTTAATGATTTTTATTATTTTAATTTATTTTAATTTATATATTTAGGGTATAGAAGTTTTTAGATTCTTTAATAAAAAAATTTAATAATTTTTTTAAAACTATTTTTTGACCAAAACTTAGAAATTATCTATTTGAAAAAATTGTCCTATTAAATAATTATTAACTAGGTATGAATATGATATAATCATCTTATTTTACTAATTCAAAAACTGTTACGATAAATTACTATTTATGTTCTCAAAAATATTAAACTGGATATAAAGTTATTTCTAAATGATAAATTTATTCATCAAAAGATATATGTTTGTTATTTAGTTAGAATTTTCAAAAATTGTTGCATGCTATAAATTTTTTTTTCTTTATCTGCTATATTCGTTACTAATAGACAAATCTTTGAAATCACTTAATGTTCTCTTTTCAAGTGTATAAAATCAAAATTTTTATTTGATTACTATTGAATTATGCATTTTATTTTTTAGTGTTTAACTTTTTATGGTTAAAAGATACTCTATTTGTTTCATTCACATATATTAAGAAAACACTTTAAATCATTATAATAAATGTATTATTTTCTGTAAGTTTCAATTTTTAATAATTTTTAGCCAATAATAATTCAATAAAGTTAATTATTTTTTTGAAATTTACAATATTTTCATAGAAAACACGAAAATATATCTTTTTGAAACAAATTTTCTTTGTAAAAGATCTATCTTAATGAAACACATGAAGTAGTATTTTGGATAACAACACAATATATATATATATATATATATATATATATATATATATATATATATATATATATATATATATATATATATATATATATATATATATATATTCATATACATTAAAATATATTATTTTTAGATAAGAACATAATACTTTCTCCGTTACACTAAGATACATTTTTTAGAAAAAAATAGTTTCACAAAGATATACTTTTGTGTTTTCAATGAAAATATTGTAAACTTCAAGAAAATTGATTGAATTTCTTGATTTAATACTGGTTAAAATTTATTGAAAATTAAAAATTACATAAAATAATATGTTTATTATAGAGATTTAATGAGTTTTTTTAATATGTGTGAAAACACTGAAAATTCTATCTTTATAAAACAGAAGGAGTAGTATATAGGATTCATCTTTTATTTTTAAAATATCTTTATTTTTGGATATATTTTTGTTATATCAATTTCAACGAATGATATACTTTAATAAATTTAAAATTTGTTTTTAATTTTTGTTAATTTATTATATTAAATTATACTCAATGATATAATCTGATACATAAAATTAATTATTTATTAAGGATATCGTCGACATTATTCTATCAGTAGACTATCCATGTATATGGTTAGTTTACTTTATTTTGAGATAAAAGAAATCAAATAAACTCTTTATTTTGTACTACTACCACAGACTTAAGGAACTGAAAAATCTGCCTCCAACAGTCTTGAGAATCGCTTCTATTATAACAATGTTGCTAGGTAGCATGTCAATGCTCAAACTTATAGAACTTAGCAATAATTTTTCTTTTCTAACTTTGGACAAAACTAAGTTATGTGCGGAAAGAGATAGTTAACTGCGGAAAGATATCTGATTAAGTGGAAAGTTCACTCATACAACAACATGAACCGAACCAAGAAATGCACATGAAAAGATAGTCTTGAAAGTTTGAAACAAAAGCACCAACACATAATAAAGAAAGAACGATTACGTCCCTATTGTCACGTGCTTACCGTCTAGGCCAAACCCATCCTAGGCAAGGTCGAGACGAAGGAGACGGTCATCAAAGTGATGGCTAAAGCCACGAAGGCGTGACCATCTCTTAAGGAAGCTGATCCTCCTTTCTCCGTAGATGTCGCCGGAGTTGCCGGAGACTTCCCTGCCGGCGCATCCGGTGTTGCTGTTGATGTGGCATTGCTTGTGAATACGGCAGCGTCTGGCGAGCTCGGTGAAAGCCCGAGAAGCTCTGTTCAATTCACATGCACAGTCCAACACAGAGTCACTTAATTAACCAAAAGTTGATTTTATATACTTCTTTGAGTGTTTCAAATAAAATAAAATATATACTTCTTTGAAAAGTGCAAACTCAACGAAAATTTAGCATCTTAATTTGCACATGGCATTTTAAAGTAAGGGTAAGGGACCAGCAAAAATTCTTGTTTGATTGCAAAGACTCTTAAATTATAAGTTGGCTCTACTTTGAAAAAAAAAAATAGCTGTACAAAAAGTATTAAGTTAATATTTATAAATGTGCGACAAATTAAATGCGATTATCTGTAAATGTAGTTGCAAGTTGCAACGCGAGACACCTGTCGCATTAAAGTATGATTTATAGCTAAATTGGTTACTGGTTGGTTTCTCAGTTCTTATACCAAATCTAATCCAATACTAAAATTTCATTTTAATATAATTCTCACACAAAACTGTCTCTAACTCAACAATAAAAGTCACATTATTTTAATGCAACACTATAATTTCATATTAAATTTAGTGTGACACTGTTTACTTATTTTTAATAAAATATAAAATTATAAACAATACAGAAAAATATATATATATATATATAATAAATTATATAAGTATAGTAATCTATGTATTAAAATGATCTATTAAATCTGTTATTTAAATATTATTATATATTGAAATAGTAAATATTTTACTTTAAAGATAGTTTTATCGTAATTTATTTTTATATAATATAATTACATAATAATTATTTATATTTTAAATATTAAATAATAACAAAAGTTAGAATCTAATAATATAAAAATAATTTTAGTAAAAAGTTTGGTATTGGGTTTAGAGGAAATTTTTTATTAATGTTGAAACTACACTAAAATAGTATGATTTGACATTAAAATAGTGTTATGGGTTAGAGATACTTTTAGCATAAGAAAATAATTTTGAAAACAAATCTGGCAAAAGAAAAAGTCATCCACCATGGAAAATTAAAACTTCCAAAACTCATGAAAGCAAGTTTTATGCATGGCGCTCCCCATTGAAAATCACTTCATTAATAATAGAAAAATTAATAATGCAATAATTTCAGTAATATGTTTTATGTTTCCTCAAATGTACAATAGTGAGAAACTGAATTTCAAGATGTCATCTGATTTAAATCTGAACAAATTAAGTCATGTAGTTAGTGATTTATATAACAATAATTTAGCAAACACAAAGAAAATAATATACACAATAGCACAATAACGACACTAGCATAAATCACTGAACTAAAATAAATATTAATAGATAGCTCTGACCAACATTTTTATCACTATTGATTGTTCATGCTTTCTTTCTGTCCGCATCTACTGTTCCTCTCAAACTCATCAAAGGCTAATATATTCAATTTCTCAAAATAGCCTCTATATCTAATTATAAGTTTTGCATATAGACACATGAAAGATATCAGAATAAAATAAAAAACGGGATAATGAGTAAAACCAAAATTAAATATAAGGAAAAATAGGAGCCAAATTAAATGAAAAACGTACTTGGACAATTGGAGATGCTAGCGTTTTGGAGCTGACAAGCCGTTGGAAGTTGAATGAGTTTGGCTTCTTGAACACCAAGATCCTTCAAAGCTTGCCCTCCTGTCTTGGCTTGTTGTATCACGAAGCACAAACACTTTGGATCTTTCTCTTTGATATCTTCCGTAGCGTCACAACACTTCTTAGACGGAGTTGGTGCCTTCCCCGTCGCGAAGTCTAAACACAAAGTCACCTTTTGAAAAGACTCGTTACATTCCGCAGCCAGTGCTCCTCCGGCTTCCGGAGCTGCCGGTGCTGCTCCGGACATGGATGCAATGACAGTTATGGTTACTAGAAAGAGGTGGATATGGAGACCCTTCATTATTAGACTTTTTTTTCTTTCTTTCTTTCTTTTTTTTTTTTTTCTGTTGGGGATTTGTTTGTATTTTAAAGCAAAAATGCCATTGTGGTGTGTATTAAATGCTACGGTGGTATGTGTAGTTGGGAGAGCTTAGATCGACACCTATACATAGTAACATTAACGACGCTGATATGGCTATTGATTTATTGACGTTTCTTTTGTGAACTCTTCTTTGGTTCACATGTTTTTTTTTTTTGAATATAGGATGTTCGTAAACCCAAAATCACAACATGTTATATTAGTTCCACACAGTGGCCATGATCTTTTCTAATTAAACTAATGACCTATCATTTTTTACATGTGGTATTATTGACAGCAAGAGTGAATTAACACATCAAACCAATTTATAACACATTAAAAATAACATGATAATATGTTATATAGGATGTCATGATATGAAAAATAACAGATTGTTTATAACTTGTTTATCTTGTTTCACTTAGCTTTGTTTGGCCTATTAAATGTGTAAATATGTGAAATGAATCGTAAAGGTACCAGTAAC
The DNA here is from genome assembly GCA_905132885.1 of Moricandia moricandioides. Classification (NCBI taxonomy): domain Eukaryota; kingdom Viridiplantae; phylum Streptophyta; class Magnoliopsida; order Brassicales; family Brassicaceae; genus Moricandia; species Moricandia moricandioides. The sequence goes on from CAJHQQ010002051.1 coordinate 20,410, forward strand.
CAAAACACCTGTATCCAGAAAAGGCAAACATATTATTTAAGCAAAAAAATGAATTTATAATCTCTTTTCGAAATCTTCTCATGTTATTTTGTAATTTTGCACCGGCCGACCTCCTTCTATTCTCTTTGTCTTATTTCTTTTTGTATCAAATGGTTTTACATTTACATGGGTCGGGGGCTATATCTTTGAGTCTTTGACGTACTCTTTTGACATGGTAGTAAAATGGTACTGATCAATATTCCTAGCACAATGTAAGTGTCTCAAAGAAGGAATTTTTGTTTGAATTCAGTTTTCCTATATAAATATTTTAGAAGAATATATTCATTATTTGATAGGGATAAGGATCCCTCTGTTTTGACTAAAAAGAAAACTCGTAAAAATTAATAATGTCTGGTTTTTTCTGGAACATTAGAGGCTTTAACAAAAAATCTAAGCATTATGTTGTCAGGAAGTGGATTCGGGAAGGTTCTTTTCAATTTGGAAGTATTTTAGAAACAAGAGTAAAGGAGACTACGGCTGCTCATATTCTCTCTTCAGTGTTTCCAGGCTGGTCTTCCTTGACCAATTATGAACATACCAGACTTGGAAGGATATGGGTGATCTGGAGTCCACAAGTTAGGGTTACTCCCTGCTTTAAAAGTGATCAGATGATCACTTGTTCGATTTTACTAGATGATGCAGAGGATGAGTTCTTCTGTTCCTTTGTTTATGCAGCAAATGGGATGTCGGAGAGGAAAGAATTATGGGCTGATCTGAAGAATCACAAAGACGCGCCAATATTTAGAGGTAGACCTTGGCTTGTGATGGGAGACTTTAATGAGATTCTGGATATTGAAGAACATTCAAACCATGAAAGTGATCCCACTATTCCTCCAAGAATGAGTGATTTCCAAACCTCTGTTAACTATTGCTCGCTTGTGGATATGTCTTTTCAAGGAACAAGATACACTTGGTGTAACAAAAGGTCGAATGGATTAATATGCAAGAAGCTGGATCGTGTCCTGATGAATGATGTTTGGATGCAAAAATTTCCTCAGTCCTATAGTGTGTTCGAAGCGGGAGGGTGCTCTGACCATCTAAGATGTAGAATCAGTAGTAAGGCTGGAGCTCTTAAACCTAGGAAGCCTTTCAAATTCACAAATGCTGTTGCTGATATGCCCGAGTTTGTTCCACTAGTTGAGGAGTTCTGGAACAACACAAACACGATTTTTAAATCAACATCGGCTCTGTTCCGTTTTTCAAAAAAGCTCAAAGACTTGAAACCAGTGATCCGGGAGCTGAGTAAAAAGAAAATTGGGGCAATATCTGAGAAGACGAACGAAGCATATAAGAAGCTTTGTATGGGACAGGAAAAAACTTTAACTCATCCATCTAGGCAAAACGTGGAAGAAGAGGCTAAGCTATTTGATAGGTGGGCTAAGTTATCAGAGCTAGAAGAGAAGTTTTTAAGTCAAAAAGCCAAACTCAACTGGCTAAGGATAGGCGATGGGAACAATAAACAGTTTCATCAAGCAGTGAAAATTAGAGAAGTCAGGAACGCCATTCATGAAATTCAAAGAGAAGATGGTTCTATTGCAGAGACACAAGAAGATATTAAAACTGAGGCAGTGAAGTATTTTAACGAGTTTATGAACTTCAAGCCAGATGACTACACCGGTATATCCATAGATGCTGTTAAAGAATTGTTGGGATACGAGTGTGGTGAAGATGACACTCGGGCGCTAATGGCAGAGGTGTCTGAAAGAGAGATTAAACATGTGGTTTTCGCCATGGCAGCAAATAAGTCGCCGGGTCTGGATGGCTATACCTGCGAATTTTTCAAGGCAGCTTGGTCAGTTATTGGAAAAGAATTTGTCCTGGCTATCCAATCTTTTTTCGATTATGGTTTCCTCCCAAAAGGAATCAACTCCACCATTCTTGCTCTCATTCCTAAAAAGGAGGCCACAAAACAAAATGAAGGATTACCGTCCCATCTCATGTTGTAATGTGCTCTATAAAGTTATATCCAAGATTTTGGCTAATCGGTTGAAGAAGATCCTCCCTGGTTTTATCTCGCCTAACCAATCTGCATTCGTGAAGGATCGCCTCCTCATGGGGAATGTTCTCCTCGCCTCAGAACTAGTGAAAAATTATCACAACGACTCGGTCTCTGCAAGATGTGCTATGCAGATTGATATTTCTAAAACGTTTGATTCCGTGCAATGGCCTTTTGTCCTTTCGGTACTGACTGCCATCAACATTCCCTCTAGATTTGTGGTATGGATTAAGAGGTGTATTGAGATGGCTTCATTCTCAGTACAAATCAACGGAGAACTTGCTGGATATTTTCAAAACGCTAGAGGTTTACGGCAGGGCTGCTCTCTATCACCATATCTTTTTGTGATGTGTATGCAAGTTTTATCCAAGAAGTTGGATATGGCGGCTGAAACTAAGAGAATCGGCTACCACCCCTACTGTCAGGGTATAAAGCTAACACATCTATGTTTTGCGGATGATCTTTTGGTGTTCACAGATGGAAGAAAGAACTCTATTGAGGAAATCCTCAACGTTTTTAAAGAATTCGCAGCTTGCTCGGGTCTGAAAATAAGTCTGGAGAAATCCACTTTATTTATAGCTGGTGTGGGCGAGAATGATAGAGCAAACATCTTAGAGCAATTTCCCTTTAGCTCTGGAACTCTCCCAGTGAGATATTTGGGACTGCCTTTACTGTCTAAGAGAATGTCTACAGCTGATTACACACCTCTGCTTGAAAGGATTCGAAAGAGAATTATGTCATGGACAGCTCGTAGCCTCTCCTTTGCGGGACGTTTGCAGTTGATCAGCTCAGTGCTTCATAGCATAACAAGTTTCTGGATGTCTGCATTTAGGCTCCCGAAACAATGCATCACTGAAATTGACAAGATGTGCTCTTCATTTTTGTGGTCGGGTCCCTCTATGAATCACAATAAAGCAAAAATAGCATGGAAAGATGTTTGTAAGCCAAAGGAAGAAGGAGGTTTGGGGCTGCTCTCTTTGGCTGAAGTGAACTTGGTGAGTTGTTTGAAGATGATATGGAAAATTCTTTCAGCAAGATCATCCTTGTGGGTTCGGTGGATACAAAAATATCTAATCCGTAAATCTTCTTTCTGGAGTGTAAACGACAAGAGTTCTTTAGGCTCATGGACCTGGAAAAAATTACTGAAGTACAGATCACGGGCAGCGGCGCTAACAAGAGTGGAAGTGCAGAGTGGCTCGAGTACATCTTTTTGGTTTGATGTGTGGTGTCCACTGGGAAAACTGATCGATCTACTGGGACCTAGGGGATGTATTGATCTGGGGTTAAGGCTGGAAGCTACAGTGGAGACAGCGATTCAATCCTATAGGCCAAGAAGGCATAGGACTGAACTCTTAAAAAATATCGAAGGCGAGATTTTGAAACTTCGGGTTAGAGGTCTCACGAGTATGGATGATGTTCGACTTTGGAGATATAATGGCGAGATTTTTAAGAACACTTTCAGCACAAAGAGCACACGAAAGCTGACTCGTCCTGCTTCGCCAAGATGTGATTGGCACCGAGGTATATGGTTCTCTTTTGCTACGCCAAAGCACACTTTTATCACGTGGCTTGCAATACACGATAAACTATCTACAGGGGATAGAATGGTTAGATGGAATCAGCGAGCGAGTTCATCATGTGTACTGTGTAACACAACGATAGAGACTCGAAATCACATCTTTTTTGAATGCTCCTACTCCAACGCAGTATGGAAGGGTCTGATGTCAAACATGCTAGGCACAAACTATTCACATGTCTGGAAAGAAATATTGAAAATGCTAGTTGATGGGCGCCAAGACAAGATTCAACTTTTCTTACTCTGCTACACTTTCCAGCTGACGGTGTACTCTGTTTGGCAAGAAAGGAATGGACGTAGACATGGGAAACAAGCACAAACCGTGGACAGCTTGCGTGGTTATATAGACAAGGGAGTAAGAAACAGAATCTCTACAGTCAAGATGTTGGGAGGGAAGGGCTTCGAGGAGACAATGAGAAGATGGTTTGCTACTCGATGAGCTTGTCAAAAAAATTTATAATTCTTTCTAAAAACACTTAATAGATGGCGCATTCATTGTAAAAAGGTTTTTTGGGTTGAACAAATAACATTCATTCAAAAAAAAAAAAAATCAAAGAAGATAAGCCAATATTTGTTTTGAAGTCACTGCGGCATGCGACAACAAACTGCGACTTGCGACCAATCGAGCACAGTTTATTTTTCATTTTGTTATCGTGTGTCTAACTAGTCGCAAATCATTATTTTATATCACTAAAAATTTTGAACAATTTAAATTAGAATAATTTATGACATGCAATTGATCTCTACGATTACTCACAAGATTATGTGTTATACAAAAGAATAACATTTGGTTGTAGGCCCTAACTTCGATTTTTTTTGGTCAGTAGATTAATCCTTAATTTACTAGTTTTATGTATATGCGTAACATATGTAATTTCCTTTTATGATAAATATATTATCAAAACAAATAAGTGTGACTCTCAGTATAGCCAAATAAAACATTAGTTTAGGGTTTCCAAAATTTTTCAAAAAATTTATATTATAAAAAACTTCCAAAATTATAGAAAACAAAAAAAATTAATAAAATTTACTAAATTATTTATTGTTCTTTTTAATCTCAGAACAGACCATACAAATATGTATATGGAACTCATCTAAATGTAAAAGACCCATAAGTGTAAAAGCATCAACGTCAGTGAGAAGGAAAAAGTGATAAATGCATCCACACGAAAGTATTTGCTACTACGCGGTTAGGATTTACTCATCTGCCGCTCACGTATGAACAAAGAACGAAGTCTTAATTTCCAGTATTTTTGTTGCTTTCATTTATATGATTTTTAAAGAAACCTACTGACTCTTTTTTTTTTGTCATCTGTAAATTATATTTAATTTACCGTGATACATGAAACCATCAAAAAAGTATTAAAACTATAAGAACATGAAATTCTTATCGAATTATAAAAAACGGTTTCTTAACTTTTAACTAAAAAAAATTAAGAACCAGTTATTAAATAATAAGAACTCTACCTTAAGAACCTCATATTAATTATGCTCTAAAAGCATTTTTATCCGGGGTTTTTAAAGGGGGTTTTTGCACTGTTCGCGGATCTCATTGATACGTGGACCCGTGAACAGTGCAAGAACTATCTCCTAAAATCTATGATTAAGAACATGTTTTTGATAGTTTCTTACACTGTTTGCGAGCCCCCTGATATGTGGTGATCCGCAATTAGTTCGTTTTTAATTTTTTTGTAATCAACAAAAAAAATTAAGAACCCTAAATAGGGTTCTTAGGAATAATGATGCCGGTAAAATATCTCTATACACGTTTTCCTAAGCATTTATATTATTATTTTAATATAATTTAATTTATTTGATTAAATTTTGGTATTTATAACATAGTTACACCAATGCAAAAATGACAGTGTAGAAACTAGCTTAACTCTTGTGCTGAAAAGTCCTTTAAGAGTAAACGACTCTCCTATTTTGTCTTTTTCTTTTTACTTTTTTATATTATATTTTTTTTTTGAGAAACCATTTTTTAAAAATTATCGTTAATCATGCTCTAATCTATTCTATTAAAATAGAAGTCATAACTTATTTCATGTGTGATTTTTTAATTTGGATCATCATTAGAAAAATTTATAAAATATATTTCATTAAAACTAATGATAAAATATTTGTCTATTTTTAAACATAATATCTTTTGATATCTTTTTATTTTAAATATAAATATATATATTAAAATTTATAACAAATTTTTTGAAAAAGATTTTAGCAAGATCTCAACATTAAAATTATGTAACTATTTAATTAATTTCGCATTATATTTTATAAAATTAAAAAAAAAATCATGTACTTTTATAAAATGAAAAATAAAAATTCTATACTATATATATACAATAGTATATCATCTAAATAAACATAAAAATTTGCTAAACGGTAATCTAACTTTGAAATCTGGATCAAAATTTAGTAGATATTAAATATAAAATAATTTTAAAATATAATTTTTTTTTATATATTTTAATTTATTTAGTAATTAAATTCAAATCGAATAAGATAAAATATACAATATAAACTATTGTGTTTGTAATAGTTATATAAACATTTTAATATATGCTTAACGTTATAGTTATACTACAAAGTTATGATTTATAAAATAAAGTCTATCAATAACTTATTATAATTTGGTGTTATATATTATCTAATTTTATAATAATATTTGAATTTATTATAATATTATTGGTCATGCGAGATTTCTTTTTATATTCAAGTTATAGTTTATATAATAAAATTATGAATAACTTAATATAATTTTGTATTATATATTTTTTAACCTTATAATAATGTTTATGTGGCTTATACTATTATTACTTTAATTTTTTATAAAGTTGTGTTTTTGTAGCAAAAATTATTTTAAAAAATTATAATATAACAATACTATTTTACATAAATTTTTGTTATAGAAACATTTAAATATATGACTAATGTAATAGTTATATAAACATTTAAATTTATAACTAATGTTACTAATGATGTAAAACAAATATTTATGTATATAAAAATGAAAACAAAATCCGCGCGGTTGCGCGGATCAAATTCTAGTACTTTTTTAGAGTTATAAGCAGGCGTGACAAATGTTACTACTCAGAACCAAAACTAAACACATAACTTAGTACATAACATACACTAAAAGAAGAATAGTTCTCAAAGAATTTCTGGATTACACAAAATATCGTAATAAGTGTGAAACACGACAGATGCAGAAGCCAGATTGAACGAATAACATTGACAGTCGATTTATTGAGATATATAAAAAGCTCTAAAACAAATTCCGACAAAAGATCATAAACATCTGCCACTTAAACCCCAGTTTCTACTAATAGAAACTATGAGAAACGGTTCTCTATCCAAGTAGCTGAAGAAGAAAACGCTTGAAAATCAATTATATAAGACTCAATGCTATAGAGCTAAAATTCCACAATCTATTATCAAGAAATCAGAAAAACCCATCAGTTAAAAACCAAAGAACAACACAGCTCGAAAGCACCAAAACTTCACACTGCACAATCCACCAACAAAACTGATTTTTCTTTTATTTGCTTTTTTTTTTTGCTATACATAAATAACTTGAGCTATATAATTTTTAAAACAATGGACCATGTTCATTGTATTAAATTATTAATTAACTACTATGTGCTTGTGATTCTTTATGTCGGCTTGTTGGGTCCATTCTCAATTCTCTTGTATTGGGACGCTAAATACGTAACATTCGAAATATTAAATATACTCTTAAAATAGTTATGTATTCACAACTATTATCCAAAAAAAGTTGGAAGATACATGGTAGGCCTGACATCCGGATCCTCGGGTCGGGTTTTCTCGGGTCCGAGTCTTTCGGGTCCTGGAGATTTAGACTCATATAGGTACTTTAAAAAAATCGGGTCGATTCCAGGTCGGGTCTTATCGGGTCCGGGTCGGTTCGGGTTCACTTATCTCGTACCCGCAGATACCCAATTTTCTTCGGTTCTTTATTGTATCGGGTCGGATCCAGATATTTCGGGTCGGTTTCTGATATTTCGGGTCGTTTCTACATATTTTCGGGTCTAAATATGTGTTTCAGGTCTACTTGTACCTATTAACCTGCAACGTTATCCGAACCTCAAACCTGCAATTTTGAAACCTGCATTCTACAATAACATATAACCATAACGAAAAAAACACATTCTGAAACTGCAGTAGTGCAATTACCGTAACCATAACTAATAAACTTAAAACCTGATTAAATTGCCATTCAAAACACATAAAAAAAACAGAGATCATACTCTCAAATCTCAAACTCAAAGTATCAAAGCTAAAACTCATTAAGTTTAATAATCTTCGGTTCCAAAAATACCCGATCGGGTCCCGGGTCGGTTCTGGACCCGAACCTGCTACCTACGGATTCTCCATCATTAGACCCAATACGGTAAAATTCTCGGTTCTGATTCCAGACCCGAACCTGTATTTTCGGATCGGTTCCGGGTCGGATCCTCGGATACATGTTAAAATACCCAGGCCTACTACATGGTTTGTATTCACATTTGTTTCACAAGACCCGACTCTTAGTCTTTCTTTGGCTGAGGCAGATAATGATAACTTTTGCTAACAAAGTTATCTAGCTTAAACGATTAGTTTGTAATATCTTGGTATCTCTCATAATCAACCACCATGTATTTCCGTTGACAGTACCCATCTCTCTCAATGTTAATCTAGTGTAATATAAGTTTACAAAAGGGAAATTACATCTAATAACCATAAAAAAATAAACAATTCATCAAATAACCATAGTGAAAGAATGGTTATGATATGTTATATATTATTGAATGGATAGACGAAAATGACCATGTTTTGTTGGAAAGAAAAATGTAATGCTGCAGTTATCTCTCAAACTCTCACATCTCTCTCTTTTCTTTACTAAAAAATGTTAATAAAAAGTTTCACCCCACCTCTATCTAATTACTTTTAATCTTTCTAACATAATTTGTATAAACAAATTATTATAGTTATAAAAAAATAGTTACATTTTTTCAACATATGTTAGAACTTGTTATTTTCTAAACGGATATATATTATAAAAACAGAAAGATGAATCAAAAGTATTTTATATACTATACTATTTTTCTGAATTGTATAAATAGAATAGAAAGAGAATCATGTTAATAATAACAACTGAATATCATTATTATGAATTGTCTATTTTTAAAATTTTATGAAGACCAAATTACAAGATTCTAAATCTAATACAAAAATAATTTTGCCCATATTTTTTTTTGTCTAATACATATTCATTCGTAACATGTTGTACTTTTTATGATATAATTATTCTATTTTATAGAAACAGTATAGTACGTACCATAATTTTCTCTTTTCTCTCATCCTCTTCTTTCTCCCCCTCCTTCTTGTTTCTCTTCTCTCGTCCTTGTTTACTCGTCATCTTTCCTCCTTTTTATTGTCGTCTACCTCTTTCTTTTTCCTTCTCTTCTTCTTCCCCTCTCTCCTATTCCTTTCTCACCCTCCTCCGACAATATAAAAATGGTTTTGCCCGTAGTTTTTTAAATACATATTCATTCATAACATATTGTAATTTTATGATATAAACTATTCTATTTTATAGAAACAGTATAATACGTAACATTAATCTTTTCTCTTCGCTCTTCTTCTTCTTCTTCCTCCCCTCCTATTTCTTTTCTTTCATCCTTGTTTATTCGTTATCTCTCCCCTTTTTATCGTCCTCTACTTCTTCCTTTTTCTCTTCTCCTTCTTCCCCTCCCTCTCTTCTTCCTTTCTCACCCTCCCCGACTCATTATCCTCCCTCCTTGTTTTCCTCCTCCAACTTCGTCCTCTATATCTTCCTCCCTTGTCCTCGTGAACTCGCCTCTTTCCTCCTCCAACTCTTCTTTGTCATCTTCCTTTCCCTTCGACCTCTTCCCTCTTCTTTCCTCTTCATGTTTGTTGATAATCTATAAGTTATAAAATAATTATCTGTTATTATTATTTTACATACTATACTATTCTATTTTATAGTCATGGTATAGAATGTTAAAGTATCCTCTACAAACAATAAACATTCCTTCTTATTATGTATTATATTTGTTGTTATCCTATTTGTAACTTTGACATCACCACCAAACATTGACCTTCTCCTCTTCCTACGAACAACAACATCTCTTTCTTTTATTCATTATCCAACATATAACCTTTGGGCATCACCACCACCATTGATATCTTCCTCATGTACGAACAACAACATACCTTTTTTAGGTATTATTATTTGTGTTGTTATCCCACTGGCCTCTTTCTCGTTCTCCAGGTTTTGTATGACCAACAATCCCTCTCTCTCTCTCTCTCTCTCTCTCTCTCTCTCTCTCTCTCTCTCTCTCTCTCTCTCTCTCTCTCTCTCTCTCTCTCTCTCTCTCTCTCTCTCTCTCTCTCTCTCTCTCTCTCTCCTCTCTCTCTCTCTCTCTCACACACACACACACACACACACACACACACACACACATCATCTTTATATCATCTTTCTCCTACGCTTACGGTGTAGCAGAGTATCATAATATCGATAAATTAAACTTCGTCTCTCCAAACCATCATTAACTAAAATATCTATATATCACCAAAGTTATTTATGTTAATAATGTGTAGTCCATCACATTGGTTGTTTTTTGTATACTCCAATTTGTTTATATTATTCTATCAACAATAGTATTATATATTACAGTATGTTCAATATTCAACAATGGTACATCTTCTACAGTATTTCTATCTCACAAACTGCTGAAAACATTTACAAATCTATAATATCACCTTCAATATTACACAAACAAATGTAGAATAGAAACAATATGCGTGAAAAGATGTTACAGCCGCGTGTTAATCACTTTCACTCGCTTGTAAGGAGTGTATTGTCCAATTGTGGACGAACCTGTCACATCATTCCCCTACTTTTATACATGGTTATTTCACCAATATTTTTCTTGTTATAGTCATCTTGCCAATTCACCCTTTACAAAAGCCGGTTATGAGCATAAAGAAGTGAAACATTGGTTATTGATTTTATATTCACTATTTTTTTTAAAAAATACATATTCAAGGTCTCAAGTTTGTAAAATAATTTTCTTATTAAAATATTTTCTAAATGTCTACTGCCTTCAATAGGATGATAGAGCGATCGACATTGGATTCCACACTGCATGCAAATGAATTCGAACAGAGTCTTCCAACTTATTGTCCAATATTGCAAAACTTGGTCCACAAAAATTAATAAGTAGGGTTTACAACAATAATGAAGACTCAATAATACCAATGCATCACCACGTACACCAGCGAATGAAAGTTGTGGTTTTCGTAAAGGGTTACTACGATTTGTGGTGGACAACAAAACTTAGACTAAAGCTTTCAGTCAAAAAAAAAAACGAAGACTATGATTTTCTTTAGTACTGCATTTAACATGAGATTCACGAAGAGTTAGGACTAAAACAAGTACTCATTCCGCTTCATAAAAAGTATTATTTTGATATTTTTCAAACAGATTAAAAAAATGATTAAAATACATCTATGTTTTTATTAATTGCATTTATTTGACTAATAATATTTGAGTTAAATAAAATTATTTATAAAAATCAATGTAACTCACAATTAATATTAAACTGAAAGTAATATGATTTTGCATTAGAATTCTAAATAATGCTATTAGAATTACACTCTTTATGTAATAAAAAATGTTAAAATAACTCTTAAAAACAAAAAAAAAAGGAGTATTAGGGTATCATAATTAGCAAATTATTACTACAAATCTTGTCGGTGTTGTAATTCCTTCACTAATTTACTAGAGATCTAGCTAAGAGATACCCTGTCATAAAATCCTATTATATGCATGTTTGTGTGACTCTTACTTGTAAGCATAAACATAAACTTTTATCTCAGACTCAATGACTTTTTATATGTTCGTTTTGTTTTGTAAATTTAGTTCGTCCGCTCAAACTATACCTAAGCTTTTTCGCCTAAACATTTGCTAACCGGAACCTTATTCGTCTTTGTGCTGTCTGTTTGATTAATCAAATCAAACCACAAATTTTAAGAGTAATACATTTTTTGATCCAATCAATCACGCAAGTTGAGTTTGAGTTTCGGCCAAATAGTTTACATGGTAATCTGGTAATAGATAGTTCGGTAACTTCTATTATTAGGCCGGAAATCAATGCTTTTCAGCTTTCCTCCAGGGCAAGGTTTGCTTATTAGCATTGGTTAGGTCTGGTCTGGTCTGTTAGGACATTCAAATCAGGACTCGGTCTAATGTAAGTGGAACTTAGTTGGCAGCATACTCTCTCAATATCACTGTTGATAATTTTGGTGTGTTATTATTCCCTGTCTGCTACTGAAGAGACGTTGGTAATCACAAGCTCACGGTTTCTAGTGGGCCTGAGAAACAATTATTTTTAGAAAATATTTTTAATATTTTTAAAAAAATTGTACGAGAATCTTGAATAAAATTAAGTTATGAGAATATATTAAACAAAATTTAGTTAATGTTCTTAAGAAACTGAAAAATAGGGATTTTCTGTCATGGCACTGTCCACTTGGTTAAGCTGGCACTGGGTAAGCTACTATGAGCCTGACCATCACGTTTATATTCGAAAAATTTCCTGGCGAGACGTGTGCTTAACCTCACCCGTGAAAGTCGTATTCCTAAAAGACTGGTCTCGTCTACTTTTCTTTAGCTTATGAACACCAAAGTGTTCGCTAAAACTAACATTGAGTTAAAAACTTTTCACAAACCGGGCTTCGTAGCCTGGTGGTAAAGGAACCTCGGCTGAGGTGCCCGCCACCCGACTTCGAACCCCGGCCACCACATAATTTACCTGCGGAGTTGGTGTGGCGCTCCAGACCACTTAGCGTAACCAGGGGCCCTTAAGTGGACGCTTAAAAATCCTGTCATGGCATGGGCTTAGGCCCGGTGGGCTAGTCGATCACGCTTTGTGGTCGGATACTGGGTTATCAAAAAAAAAAAACTCTTCACACTTTTATTGACAAACCATCAGTGCACATGACATGTATCATGTTAACTCAATGGATCAAAACCAGCCACGTGTTGCTGCGTTTGTAGCACTATTAGTTTCAACGCAATCACATTAAATCCATTCCCCAAAAAATCATGCCCATAACCATAACATACTTTTATGTCATAGTAGGGATCGCATTCTTTTATCAATAGCTACCACATATATGCAAATCCTTTTACATGAAAACGTTATAAAATGAGTAGCTCCACAATGATTGTGTAACGCTCCGACCGCCCACGGTTAATAGGCCACCCACGTTCGCTCTCTCGGCTTGTGGGTCTCCTCCCGTTCCAACGGTCGGTGCGTTATTTTTTTCGAGGTTCGAAATCATTGTTTACTGACCCTGCAATCACCACCCGACCTTTCCCCGTGTTTTGGCCTCACTCGCACGGTATCGTGAATCACTTCACGATAGGTCACCCATCCTTTCACTACTCCAACCCAAGCACGCTTAACCCTGGAGTTCTAAACGGATGTGTGACAGAAAATGTAAGTCAACTTTGGTGACATAGGAAGTCAAATCAATTCTCTTAAGTTTTTTCACATATCAGAACTCGGAATGTTACAAGATATTGATATGATCACCAACCTATTATGCTGCTCAGTTCTCATAGGCTTCCCCCATTAATATGGTTCTGTGAAAGCTTTAACTAAGAGTTGTCAAAATCAGTTAGAAGGATCACTTTTTAGGTGAGATTAGAGTCTCTTATTAACACTATACATTAAATAAGTGAGGGAGATGGCTCCTTTTGTGTAATCTCCATTATACCCTTCATCTTTGCTCTCCCAACAAGAAACTGACAACCTTAAAGCCCTCCCTGCTGATCTACTCACTCTCCAGTAGTGCTTCTCTGTCTTTTTGATCTCTGTGTTTCACTGACAATGGAACCTTCCTCTAATGGAAACATCAAGAATGAGACAGAATCAAATAAGAAAGAATCGGTTTCATTGATGGGTTTGTTTGGCACAGCAGATAAACTTGACTGCTTTCTCATGTTTCTAGGCAGTTTAGGTGCGTGTACTCTTGGCGCTACGCTTCCTCTCTTCTTCGTGTTCTTCGCGAAAATGCTAGACTCTCTTGGCAATCTTTCTGCAGATCCTAAGGCCCTATCTTCCCGCGTTTCAAAGGTTTCTTTCAAAAAATGAAAAATCTTTATGTTCTCATTTGATGTATGTTCATGAAAGGTTAATGACTATTTGTCCTTTTTTTTCAGAATGCTCTAGACTTGGTCTACTTAGGACTGGTGACTTTTGTATCAGCCTGGATCGGTACGTTTCTAGCTTACATCGTTTGATATGTTTCTACAAATGTTATCATGTTTTTAATTAGTTGGAATGGTTTATTGGCAGGAGTTGCATGTTGGACACAAACAGGGGAAAGACAAACAGCTAGATTACGTATAAACTATCTCAAAGCAATCTTAGCGAAAGACATTACTTTCTTTGATACAGAAGCTAGAGATTCAAATTTCATTTTCCACATCTCAAGTGATGCTATATTGGTTCAAGATGCAATAGGCGATAAGGTACTCATTCAAATATATGAAATTAAAGGACAAAAAATGTAACTAATGAAATGTTTTGTTCTGTATCAGGCAGGCCATGTATTGCGGTATATATCTCAGTTCATAGCCGGGTTTGTCGTCGCTTTTTTATCGGTATGGCAACTCACGCTGCTCACGTTAGCAGTGGTTCCATTGATAGCAATTGCAGGAGGAGGGTACGCTATAATGATGTCTACAATCTCAGAGAAGAGTGAAGCTGCTTATGCTGATGCAGGCAAAGTAGCAGAAGAGGTTTGTTTACATACCAAGGCTGAGACAATGTCAAAACCTAACTTTTGTGTTTACTTGTGAAAAACCTTTTCATATATATATATATATTAGGAAAATTGCAATTCTACGACAAGTTTGATACACTTTGCAAATTTAACTTTAATGAATGACAATTTTTTAAAATACCTTAATTTTTTTGATGAGAATAGACATAATTAATTTTTCTAAATATTTATAAAAAATTTAAAAACTCAATCTCACATCTTTTAACACTAAACCCTAAAATCACTAAAGTGTAAACCCAAATGTTAATATATTTTTAAATGCGTATTTTTACAAAGTGATACTTAACTTATGATATTCTTAGCAATTTCTCATATATATATATATATATATACATGTGAAGGCAAACACTAAACACATTCACTTATATGTGGTATTTTGCTTACAGTATAACATGCTTGTGTCAAGGACAAAATCTAACACAAAGAAACATGTCTAAGACCTAATTATCTTCTTATTGAATTCTTAACACTTGAATTAATCCTGTAAAACATGATTATACATGGTGCTTCAGGTTATTTCACAGGTAAGAACAGTGTATGCATTTGTAGGAGAAGAGAAAGCTGTAAAATCTTACTCAAATTCTCTCAAGAAAGCTCTGAAACTCTGCAAAAGAAGCGGTCTAGCTAAAGGCTTAGGAGTTGGATTAACATATAGCCTCTTGTTCTGTACTTGGGCTTTGCTTTTGTGGTACGCTAGTCTACTTGTGCGCCACGGCAAAACCAATGGCGCAAATGCCTTCACAACGATCCTCAATGTCGTCTATAGTGGATTGTAAGTACAAAAACCTTTGCCTGATAGGTCATTAAATTTTGCTTAACACCAATCACTTTGTTTACATTTTCAGCGCCTTAGGTCAAGCTGCGCCTAGCATATCAGCTATTTCCAAAGGCAGAGTTGCTGCTGCAAATATATTCAGAATGATAGAGAACAACAATCTTGAAGGTTCTGAAAGATTAGACGACGGAACAACTCTGCAAAATGTAGCTGGGAAGATTGAGTTTCATCAAGTGTCTTTTGCTTATCCTTCAAGACCAAACATGGTGTTTGAGAATCTTAGTTTCACTATACCTTCAGGCAAGACTTTTGCATTTGTCGGTCCAAGTGGTTCAGGGAAAAGCACTATCATATCAATGGTTCAACGTTTCTATGAACCTAACTCAGGGGAGATTCTCTTGGATGGTAATGACATCAAGAGATTGAAGCTGAACTGGTTGAGGGAACAAATGGGTTTAGTGAGTCAAGAACCTGCCTTATTTGCCACAACGATAGCTTCTAATATTCTTCTTGGTAAAGAGAATGCTGATATGGATCAGATCACTGAAGCTGCTAAAGCAGCCAACGCAGATTCTTTCATTAAATCTTTACCTAATGGTTATAATACTCAGGTAATCTACTCAAACTTTCTTAGTCATCTTTTCATATATTCACTTCCTTATTGGTCAAACCATTGTAATAGGTTGGAGAAGGAGGAACTCAGCTCTCAGGAGGACAGAAACAAAGGATTGCTATTGCTCGAGCAGTCATAAGGAATCCAAAGATACTACTCTTAGATGAAGCAACGAGCGCTCTTGATGCTGAATCAGAGAAGATTGTGCAGCAAGCACTTGACAATGTGATGGAAAAAAGAACAACACTAATCGTTGCACATAGATTGTCAACCATCAGAAATGTTGACAAGATTGTTGTATTGAGAAATGGCCAGGTTGTGGAAAGCGGTAGCCACTCAGAACTGCTTTCAAGAGGAGGAGATTACGCAGCTCTTGTGAATGTTCAAGAGGCAGAACCTCAAGAAAACCCTAGATCAATTATGTCTGAAGCTGGTAAATCCCAAGCTGGTTCTTCTAGCTCAAGAAGGACTTCAAGCTTCAGAGAAGTCCAAGAGAAGGCTGAAGAAGATTCTAATGGAGAAGATTTAAGCTCATCTTCAACGATATGGGAGCTTATAAAGCTGAATGCTCCGGAGTGGCCATATGCGTTACTTGGCTCAATTGGTGCAGTTCTTGCAGGATCACAAGCTCCACTGTTCTCCATGGGGGTTGCTTATGTATTAACCGCGTTTTATTCACCTTCTCCTAGTGTCATCAAGCGTGATGTTGATAAGGTAGCTATTGTCTTTGTTGGTATTGCAATTGTAACAACTCCTATATATCTCCTGCAACATTACTTCTATACACTTATGGGAGAGCGTCTTACTTCCAGGGTTCGTTTATCCCTCTTCTCAGGTAAACACCAAGTTAAACATCTTTGCTTTGTGACTATTTGTGTCTTGAATGTTTCTGTCTTTGTACAGCGATTCTTTCAAATGAGATTGGATGGTTTGATTTAGATGAGAACAACACTGGCTCACTCACTTCAATCTTAGCTGCTGATGCTACTTTGGTTAGGAGTGCTCTAGCAGATCGCCTCTCAACAATAGTTCAGAACCTCTCTCTTATAGTGACAGCATTAGCTATTGCCTTTTACTACAGTTGGCGTGTTGCAGCTGTTGTTACTGCTTGTTTCCCTCTTCTCATTGCGGCTGCACTTACCGAGGTAAACACAAAAACAAAGATCATGTCAACCATATTCTTGAATCTTGAAACGTGTTATGTTACAGCAACTGTTTCTAAAAGGCTTTGGAGGAGACTACACTAGGGCTTACGCTAGAGCAACTTCAGTGGCACGTGAAGCGATTGAGAATATAAGAACTGTGGCTTCGTTTGGTGCTGAAAAGATCATCTCGGAACAGTTTGCTTGTGAGCTAAGCAAACCCACCAAGAGTGGCTTTCTCAGAGGCCATATCTCTGGAATTGGATATGGTTTTTCTCAGTATCTAGCGTTCTGTTCCTACGCTCTTGGTCTCTGGTACATCTCGGTTTTGATCAAGCACAAGGAGACGAGTTTTTCAGATAGTATCAAATCTTTCATGGTATTGATCGTCACGGCTTTCTCAGTAGCGGAAACGCTTGCTTTGACACCAGATATCGTGAAGGGCACGCAAGCACTCGGGTCGGTTTTTAGGGTTTTGCATAGAGAGACTGAGATACCTCCAGACCAGCCTAACTCAAGATTGGTCACTCAGATCAAAGGAGATATAGAGTTTAGAAACGTGAGCTTTGCGTATCCCGCAAGACTTGATGTCCCCATTTTCCAAAACCTAAACCTAAGAGTCTCAGCCGGGAAGAGTCTTGCGGTTGTTGGACCAAGTGGTTCGGGAAAGAGCACGGTGATTGGACTGATCATGAGATTCTACGAAGCGGACAAGGGAAACCTCTGCTTCGATGGGAATGACATAAAAACCCTAAACCTACGTAGCTTGCGGAAGAAGTTAGCGTTAGTCCAGCAAGAACCAGCTTTGTTTTCAACAACCATTTACGAGAACATCAAGTACGGGAACGAGAACGCGTCGGAGGCAGAGATAATCGAAGCGGCTAAAGCTGCGAACGCGCACGAGTTCGTAAGCAGGATGGAACAAGGGTACAAGACGCACGTGGGTGATAAGGGAGTGCAGTTATCAGGTGGTCAGAAACAGAGAGTGGCTATCGCTAGGGCTGTTCTAAAGGATCCTTCAGTGCTTCTCCTCGATGAGGCAACGAGTGCTTTGGACACGACCTCGGAGAAACTGGTCCAAGAGGCGTTAGACAAGCTTATGAAGGGACGAACCACGGTGCTTGTGGCTCATAGGCTCTCGACCATAAGAAAAGCAGACACGATCGCTGTTTTGTACAAAGGAAGAGTTGTGGAGAAGGGAAGTCATAGAGAACTTGTTACTATATCTAATGGTTTCTATAAGCAATTGACAAGTCTTCAAGAAGTGGTATGACTCATGACCGTTGAAGTTTCTTCTGCCATTTTTATTTTGATATATATATACACACAAACACACACTACATTATGATTGGTTTATACAATAGTGTCAAGACATATCAAGAATGGGTTTGCTAGATATTTTGACAAATCTTATTTTATTTAGTAATGGACTATGTTAAATGTTATCTTTCGCAGGCCAACGTGGGCTACTAAAAGCGACATTCCGATAAAATAACATTATGTCAGCAGAATAAGCCAAGCTACGTGCCTTCCTCACATCATCTACTTTAACCAAAGCTACTTGAATGGTCGGATACGGACACGTGTCACTAAACAAAACGCCCTCTTCCTAGAAAAAATATCACAAAACTTTTCTAACTCATTTCTCCCCAATCAATAACTCTATTTACATTTCGAGGTCCTGACTAGAGAAAAAACATACCAAAAGAATAAGTCAGATCTGAGATCAAGAAGAAAAAAAGAAAAAAGATGAGCAACTTAATCCCACCTGAGAAGCGATGGATCATCACGACCGTATTACTAGCCGGTCTAGTAGGCGGTGCTCTACTCTTCACAAGCTTCTTACGAGCCGCGGACGACGCCTTCTTCCTCTGCTCCACCGCGAGCGCCAAAAGCCGAGCTGTAGCCGCAGCGGCTGATTACGCAGCGACACCGATCCAGCTCCAAGCCATCGTCCACTACGCGACCTCCACCGTGGTCCCGCAACAGAACATGGCCGAGATCTCGATCTCTTTCAACGTCTTGAAAGAGCTAGCTCCGGCCAACTTCCTCGTCTTCGGTCTGGGACGTGACTCACTCATGTGGGCTTCTCTCAACCCACGTGGCAAAACGCTGTTCCTCGAGGAAGATCTCGAGTGGTTTCAGAAAGTGACCAAAGACTCTCCTTTCCTCCGTGCGCATCACGTGCGTTACAGGACGCAGCTACAAGAAGCCGACAAGCTTCTACGTTCTTACAAAACGGAGCCGAGCTGTTTCCCGGCGAAGTCGTATCTCCGAGGGAACGAACGTTGCAAGCTCGCTCTCACGGGGCTTCCAAGCGAGTTCTACGACACGGAGTGGGATCTGATCATGGTCGATGCTCCTAAAGGTTACTTCGCCGAAGCTCCGGGGAGAATGGCGGCGATTTACTCGGCGGCGGTTATGGCTAGGAACAGGAAGAAACCTGGAGTTACGCACGTGTTCTTGCACGATGTTAACAGGAGGGTGGAGAAGACTTTTGCCAACGAGTTTTTATGCCGGAAGTACAGAGTTCATGCCGCCGGGAGGTTATGGCATTTCGCTATTCCTCCGGTGGCTGCGAACGCCACTATCGACGGTGGTGATTACAGGTTTTGTTAAGATTGTGACACGTGTCCTTTATTTTCCTCTTTTGCCCTTGAGGGGATCTTATTACACAGGGTTCACTTATTATCTGATTTAATGCCGACAGTTTTGGATCTACTTCGTATGTCTCGTTATTGTTAGTTACCTGCACTTTCCGTATTGCATAGGCCAATTTTTACATCATACTACTATATATGATAATGTGAAATTTATTTATTATATAAGGTAGAAATATAATATAGTAACGAATCTAGCAACTCAGTTACGACTTTATATCAGCCTGAGTCTTTAACTCATTAAAACGTTTCTACTTTTATCAGTCTTATTTGGCCAGACTTTTCTTTATGAGGAATGGTAGGTTTTGCATATTGAATATTTTGTAACTTACCTTAAGAAAAGTAATGAAAAGGAAAATACATATGACGACAAGAATCTATCGTTATATTTTTGTATTGATTTTTCATTAAAACTCAAAAGGAAATGAAATAAAATGTACAAGTGGTCCAGTGGAAACGAAAACCAACAAGAGGGTGTCTTCTAAAATATTCCATAAGTTTTTTAACTTTTACGTATAACCCAAACAGTCACCATTTTCAGATCGTGACTATATTTGTAACGATTTTTATTTTTGGACAAGCTAATTTGGTAACGTTATTTAGGTATTTTAACGATATTGCTGATGGTGCACACAAAAAAACTATTTTTCTGATATATATACTATCTTTGATATAATATAAGACAATTCTCTCAAATATTTTTTTTCTAAGTTTTGTCATCTAAATAGTCTTCAGAAAAAATTGAAATAGACTTTTTTATTTCAAATTTTTAAAGATTTTTTTTTTAATTTTAAATTTCACCTCCAAAATCTCACTTTATAATTTTAAACTCTATGTCTAGATTAGTTAACCCTATGATTATAAATATATATTTACATTATTTTGATTATTTTTTTAAAAAAAAATATTTTTGTGATAAAAACTTTTTTAAAACATTATTTCTCTATAAAAATATATGATTTAATAGGCAAATAAGCAAAAGAAAATATATGAATTTGTCTGAGCGAAACAAACAGTGGATCATCTACTCTTCATCGATATTGTGTTTTGTCATAATGAAACACACAGATTGATGCTTGCGTCCTGAAAGTGATAACTCAAGTCTTGTTACAGGATAATAATACTTTTTTATTGTTGGATTTTAAACACACAAATAAATGAAGTCAAGGAGACAATATGATACAACATAAGCTCTGTTTTCATCACGGAGAATGCTGCCAAGAAGCAATACTTGTGCGCCTAAGGCCATGTGTTTTTGATGATCCCTGAAGACTCTCTTCTTAAAGATGTACCAAGAGCTATGTAATTAGTATTATTGTTGAATCCTCTTGGAATCTTTTTGTTTAAAGGACTTGCACTGCCGTATCCACCATTGATGCTTCGGTTGGAGATACGGCGATTGCTAGTACTTGGCCTTGCCACATAAAAGCTATCTTGCTGGGCAACAGGTGGTGGAGTTATCTTCTTCTTTTCCTGCATTACAGAATCAATTTATAGTCAAGCTGATTCAAGTAAAGATATATAATTCATGTTCACAGATTTGTGAGAGGACTAACCCGGAGTCTTAGCTTCTCCACCTCCTTTTCCTGCCTCAGCCTATTGTATTCTTGTAACATTTCAACAAGAGGTTCCTGAAAGCATGCACAAGTGAGTATTTCTATTGATGTTTTTTTGAATGAACTTAGTACTACTCTCGCCTAAGGCCCTGGGAGGAAGCTATGGAAGCAGAGGCTTCCGGCCCTCAAAATTATAAACTATTTTTCGGCCCAAATTTGCAGAACTTTTCATGGTCTAGTGGTCTAAGTGGTGTTATTTTTAGCTCAAGATCCTGATTTTTACCAGCAAGCCTCACTTTTCAGCCTTTTTTCATATTAGCTTATGGTCCTACAAAACTTAAGACCGGTATTGACCCAAGCACGTTTAACTGTATAGTTCTGATGGATATGGTGCATTAGTGATGGTATTATCGCACCCTATTTCTATTGATTTCAAAGTTTCTCATTGTTGTTCACACATAGGCATAAGGTTGGGTTATTACCTCATTGTACAAGAAGACCTTCTGTCTTTCTGCTTCCCAGCTCTTAGTCTTTACCAATATTGATTCCACTAATCCTGGTGCAACATCACAGTATGGTCAGTGTGTAGTTGCTTTATAACATAAGAAGAAGATGCATGTTCATGTCCAAATGTCATATTACCTGTGATTTTGCTGACTTCTTTGCGTGCCCGTTCGGCTCGCCTTAGGTTTCGATGAGCATTTCTACTAACTGAGTATCGGTTCTCGTCCTGTGACAACAACATAAGAGTTTGTTGTATGAGTTATGTTACATAAATAAAAATGCAGTCGATAGCGAATAGCCAAAACCTGGTCATATTCTTCTAGCCACCGCTCTTCATCTCGTGCTAACATCCACCTATCCACTTTTTCAATTATTACTTTCCTACTTGCTGCTTCTTCCTTTGCTCTCGCTATCTTCTCATCCATTGCGGTAAGAAGGTCAACGTGGTCAATTTCACCTTTAATATATATAACACTGCAATGAGTTTGACATATATATATGCTTAAGACACAAGCAGTTGCAGAAGGTTAAGAGTTAGTCTCACCAGAGTCTACTAGGTTTATTATATCTCCCACTTGTGTTGATGGAGTCTCCATATGTGATATGTTGCATGTAGCCTCTAGTTCCTTTTGTTTCTTGATGAAAAGTTCTTTTGTTTTGCTTGCTTTCAGTTGATCTAGTCTTTTTACTTCAGCTTCAGCCTTTTGCACAAAAGTAAAGGTAACTAAGTTACATCATCTGCATGAAACCTTTGTACTATTATTATATACTTACCTGCTGGATTATGCTAGATGTAATGCTGCCAGGAGCACACACGTCTGATCGTTCAAATGACAGTAACTCAATGACGTGAGCAAACTTCTGACGATCTTCATAAGATGCATCCATTAGATTCCACAGGTTTGATAACTCTCTACCAAGATGGTGAATCTGCCAGTAGTAACATGTTCATAAAGGTGTGAGTCTCATAAATGCTAGAAAAATATACTAAAAACATGTTTAGTTAGCTTCACCGTTTCAAGGCGCTTTTGTTTTTCCTCTTCAAGAGAGACAACAGTGCCATTAAGCTTCTTCAATATATCATCACTTATGTTTTTGGATATTCCGTAGAGGTCATTGAGGCTTGGATGAATCTTTGTTATGATCATAGATGCTTCTGCTTCCAGGGTTGCTGATAGGTCTCTAATGGCGCATATATATATTTCAACCTTCTGCAGTCTTTCATTCTTGTTGTGACAAAACAATTATAATTGATAAGTCATAACAGTCTTATATAGTTAAAGCACAAGTCAACTGTGTTCCCAAATGTACCTTCTCATCATGGAGTCTATGGAGTTCATTCTGATACTCTTCAAGTTTCTTTATGGAAAGATCATTGTCGTCTATGGTTATATTTGTTGATGACTCTTCATATGTTGATCTTCCTGCTATCTCTGCTAAAATCTTCTGAATCTCTCCTTTAACAGACCTGACCTGCTTCACTCTCTCGTCTTTCCTCAGCCTCATCTCACGCAGTGCAGGGCCAATAGCATCCAGCTGCTCCCTCAACGTTCCTTCCTTTTTCTCCGGCTGTTTAAAGAATGACAACAACATAAGTTATCTGAAAACATGTTGCCTAGTCTTGGCTTTGTCTTAGAATGAAGATTACCCTTCCAGGTACTGATCTTTCACCGAGGCACAGAAGAAGATGGGTGAGCTCAGCTTCAGATTCTGCAAGCTCTTGATGTAGACGAGACCTTGCAATATTGGCATGGTCAACTTTTCTACGGTAAGCCTCTACACATTCCTGCTCAATATCGAGCAACACTTTCTCTCTCTCAAACTTATCTTCTCCAACTTCATCCCATATCATCTGTGTACAAAATTAACAGTGAGCATCCTTACGTTACAATACTCTTTTAACTACATGATACCATTTTACTTGAAACAAACAAACTTGCCTGTAACTCTTTGAGCAGATATCCACAGGACATATCTAACAATGAGGAGCTTCTCATGCCTATAGGTGTCTGAAGGGAACCCATCTTTCTGATGGATGAATTCTCCAACGCTGGGATTGAGGTATGAGCTTTGTGGTATTGGTGGTGATGGTTTTGCTTTGAAGACAAGAGTGAAAGTGACACATATTCTGCTATAGAGACTTCCTGTTTAAGTGATTGCTCTTCCTCATCTCCCTCCTCTTCTCTGATTCTTCAGTTTATGTCTCATTCTCAACTTTTTTTTTTTTTTTTCTAAATTTGGTAAAGTTTAGAGGTCGCTTTAGTGATGCGTTTGTTTATGCTGTATGAAAAGCCAGAGAGAAGGAGATGTTGTTGTTGTATATCACAGTAACTTGATTCCTAAGCAAGCTCTGGTGGTTCCTTACCTTTTGCTTATTAAATCGAAATCTCTGTTACCATGTGTGTTCTTACAGATGAGATTTGCATTTTTTTCGTGGATTAGGTAAAGTTTTTTGGTTATCAACTTCATGTGATTTTTCTTCTTTAGTATCAGAGATAGAAATGCTCATATGAGTTGCTTTCTTCTTCTTTTTCAGGTGATTAGAATTTTGATATTTTACTGCAATACATAGAGAGCATCCACATTTGGCAAGAAATCCAAGTGGGATTTTTCAAAAAAAAAACTGAAAATAATAATAATTTAATTTAATTTAGTTAAACAATTTTATTTTTAAACTAAACTAAACTAATATGAGTGTGTCGTGTAAAGTACTTTTAAAATAAACTTTCCTTTTTAGTCTGTCATTCTCTCTTATATTTTTATAATTTTTTGTTATTTTAAATATTTGGAGTATATGGGAAATTTTCAATATGGATGCTCTAATATTCTAACTGTGAACACCAGATCTGAAGAAATGTAAAAGTTTAGATTAATTAGGTCTAAGATTAAGAAAAGGACTTCCAAAGATTTGGATATAGTTCTATCAAAATGATGAAAAATATATGAAGGCTTCCTGCCATATCGACCGATAAGTTTGTAAATAAAAACCTCACTAATTCTTTTTTTTTTGGTTCAAAGACTAAATCTAAACCAGTGTGATCTCCAAAACTAGATTAGCTGTCTTTTCATTGTTCTGTTGGGAAAGACCATTTTAAATTTATATTTCATTTGAAGTGTTACTCGTGGACAAGTATACTTTAATATGACTTATTTTGCACGTCTCTTAAATAAATTCGTAGAGGAGACCCTCAACTAACTAACTAACCAATGTACAATAAAATATTTTTCACTCGGAGAGGCTTTACCAAAGTTCAAAGGAGTTTCAGGTTGTTACTAACCCCCAAGACCCATTCCAATATTATACTTTTAGTTTATAATTCTAAGGGCTATATGGTGGAATGTGAATTTTAAGGGTTTGGATTCAATGAAACTTTTCAAAGATACAAGTCTTTAATTAATGATGGTTTGATTATCAAGTTCAATACTTCAATAATATTTGAAGTTTAAATATCAGAAAATTGTGTTATTCAATCCTTGACTCGTTCAGAGAAACAACACCTTACTTTGTTTATTCTGAAACAGCAATTGGCATCAAATCTTCTCTCTTCATTAAAAGAAACATTCATGAGAGTCAGTTGTATAGTTAGTGCGATCCAACTTAATTTCCTTAGAGCAACCTAAATGGAGATGTTTATCTTAGGGGTTCTCTATGTATATAAATATATTTATATTATAATTTAATTTTTAGATTTTTAATTTTACGGAAAACTCAACCTAAAATTTTTTTGCACAATTAAATATTAATTCCTTCGTTTCAAATTACATAATATTTTAAAAAGTTTATGTTGTTTTAAAATATATTCTATTCTGAAGTTTAAAGTAATTTTTAACTTTATTGAAAATAGTTCAACCAATTAAATTTTACAGTTTTTTTATAATTAGTTGAATGATTTACTTAAAAGTAAGAATTGTAACCTTCTTAATTATGTAAAACATCAACTAATAAAAATAGAACGAGTAATATAAATATATATATATATATATATATATATATATATATATATATATGTATTTTAAAAACCCGAGAGCTAGAGCTAGAACTCCTTGTTAGATGTGCTCTCTCTCTTTTACTGAAGCACAAGAATATTATGACTTTGAGATAGACGCACTCATGAGGAAAGTGTTGGCGTTACAAACATGAATTACGTCTGTAACATTGTTGTGGTGAGGGTGCCATTAGTAGGAGCTATTAGCTATCGAGTTTACTTGACTTAAAGCTATTTACAAAAATAAAAAAAGTTTGATCAACTATGATTTGATAATACAGATTGGTGAAATGGATACTTAAAAAAAAAAAAAAAATTCTTGAGAGGGCCTTTTAGCTTGGTTATGTTTTGATAACTATGATCCGCAGTTTAGTTAGTCTTGAGTCTTTTATTTACTTCTTTAGGTTGTAGTTTGTCGTGGTTGGTGTTCTTGTGCTTTTTTAAGTTTTACGATCTATGGATGTATGAGAGGGCAAAGGAATTAACACTGAGACAAAAGTGGAAGAAGCTACTTCCTCTTGCCCTGACTAACCCGAAACCACCTAACAGTCATAGATGTCGGCTATGGAGTTTTGATAAGCGATATATCCTCTGTTATCTGTTAGTGTTGGGCTCTGGAGTTTGCAAAATGATTCGTTTATGTGTCTACTCTTTCGGAAACGTGGGAAGATAGTTTTTTAGAAAAATTTCAATTGTACCGTAAGTTTTATATTATGTTTTTTAATTTATTAGTAATAAATAATTATTTTCAAAAATATATTAAATTTATGATGAAAATAAGTTAAACTATTTTTTTAAAATATTTTTTAACATTAAACCCTAAAACAATCATCACTAAATTGTAAATCTAAATTAATATATTTTTGATTGAATATATTGTTGAAAATTAGTACTTAATTTATAGTATTTTTAGTAATTTTTCTAGTTTTTTTCATGTCATACAATTTTATTTTAATCACTGTTATATTATATGTTTATGACTGTTTGAAACGATTAATAAAATTTAGGTTAAAAATAAAAAGGCTTTTTATTAGTTAATAAATCAGTTTTCTTTCTATATAAAACAGAGACCGACAATTTTAGCTTTTGAAGTTTCCTAACTTATTTTGGAATAAAGCCCAAAACTGAAAAATTATAATCATTACAAATTTGTGCATTTTAAAAAGAAAGAATTTGAAGAAAGCGAACATGTGGACTACAATAATTTTGAAAAATAAATAGAAATCAATAAAGATTAGTCAAGAATATTGAGGGAGGTATTATTGTAATTTAGGGGCTTTAATATAGATCGAAATAGTCGACATACGCATGTATTGTCAGCGGTGTCGGCCGTCGAAGTCGGCAACCCCTCAGCCTTCCCTCCAATACAAGTCCAACATCTGTTTTATTCTTAATTGCTTTTAAGTAAGACTAGATTTAATGGGAAAATCGCATAAAAAACCTTGAAAGTGGCATCTACTGACACTTTAAACCTTGAACTTTTTCGACTATCACTTTAAACCTTCAAAGTGACATTTGTATCACAAAAAACCTTCAACTTGACTTACTTGTTCATCAAGTAAAAAGTTGACCTGTTAAACAGGTGAAAGTGATGATGTGTAGGTTTTTTCGAAAAATAATAATTATTTAATTAATAAAATAAATAAAAAAATAGAAAAAACAACCAAAAAATTAAAATGAAATGAAAAAAAACTCAAATAAAATAAAAAAATAAAAAATCACAAAAATAAAAATTCAAAAAAATTCAAAAAATTCAAAAAATTCAAAAAATCAAAAATATTAAATTAAAATACAGAAAATGAAACAAAAATTAGAAAATTAAACAAAAGTTAAAGAAAAAATCACAATATTAAAAATAAATAAAAATAATATTCTACTTTAAATTACAAGATTATTTTAAATAAAACAAACATATCATTGTGACAATAACAATTTCAAACATATCACTGATGATGAAGGTGGTTTCTCACATAACCATTAACAGTGACGTTTTTTAACATATCTCTAACGATAGTTTGATCATTGACATATCTCTAACGATATTTTCGACATCATCATTAAAAACTTTGACATTATCTATCATTTAAAAAACCTTGACATATCTACTGTTTTAAATAATGGTTATCGAAAACATCGTTATTGACATATCTACCATCATTTTTAACGATAATGTCGGAAATTATCATTAAAGATATGTCAAAAATGTCATTGTTAATGGTTATCCATCATCATCAGTGATATCTTTGAAATTGTTATTGTCAACGATGATAAATCTATTTTAAAAAATCTTGTAATAAAAAAATCTATTTGGATTTTTTTTTGAATTTTGTGCTTTTTCTTTAATTTTCTTTTAATTTCTCAATTTTAATTTAATTTTTTTGTATTTTACTTTAATCTAATTTATTTTTGAATTTTTTTTTATTTTCTATTTTTTTTATTTTCTGAATTTTTTTAATTTTCTAAATGTTTATTTTAGTTTTCTGAATTTTATTTAATTTTCTGAATGTTAGTTTTCTGATTTTATATTTAATTTTCATAACTTTTATTTATTTTATTAATTAAATAATTATTATTTTTTGGAAAAAAACCTACACATCATCACTTTTTACCTGTTGAACATGTCAACTTTTTACTTGATGAACAAGTAAGCCAAGTTGAAGGTTTTTTGTGATACAAATGTCACTTTGAAGGTTTAAAGTGATAGTCGAAAAAGTTCAAGGTTTAAAGTATCAGTGTGTGCCACTTTCAAGGTTTTTTATGCGATTTTCCCCTTTAATGATTATTGATTATGGTTTAATGTTAAAAAGGTAGGGTTCAGTTTTGAAAGATTCTATAAATATTTTGAAAAATTAGTTTAATCTATATTCCATTATAATTTTTAATATTTTTAAAAATAGTTATTCATTAATGGTAAATTTGCTAAGTGGTTTCAAATTTAGAGTAGAACTGAAATTTTCCCTAGATTTTGATCCACGGTTTAAATGTTTTTGATGAAATTTTTTATTTACAATGTTGCAAATATTTTTTAAATTTGTAAGAATTTTATCTATTTAAAAAGTCATTTCAATCATCGATTTTAAACTCGACCAAACTCGTAGTCAAATTGATAAACCTGATGATCTAATATGTAACCCAATTTAGATTTTAAAAAATATTTATTTTAAAAAAAACTTGATAAAACCGGTAAAAAAACTAAAATTTAAAGTTAACCAGTGAACCGATGGTTAACTGATATAAAACCCAATATTTTCATAATTTTATGTTTGTATGAATATAATTATATAAAAATTAAAATAGTATAACGGGTTATGTTTATTTAAAAAGATTTAAAATTGAAATGAGGTATAATTAATCTTTTTAATTTGTCTCACATTGATTAATGCTTATTTTAATATGTTATAATGAAAGTAATCAAATATTTTGTTTCAATTTATTTTATATTTGATAATTATTTTGTATGTTTCGTAGAATAATTCACAAAACCTTTAACCATAAGAACATCAAACATAATTTGTAGTAATATTATCAAATATTAGAAAATTATTTGTAATCTATTTTAAATAAAAATATTCCACATATTTAAAACATAATCTATCATAGTATAAGATTTTTTTTATTGACAATGGTAACATAAATTTTCTTTGGCAAGTATTTCCTCAGTTTTATATTAATTGTCATATTAGAGAAATTTTTTTTTACAAATAAGTGTCGTTTCAATTTTCAATGCAAAATTTATTAACTTCGTTATGCAATTCATTTTTCAAATATGTTTAGATGTGTAGGTAATTCTGTTTTTATATAGAAAATATACCAAATTAATTGTTTCTTTCATCTGTGTAGACAAATCTAAAATGACACTTATAATGAAACATATGAAGTATGTAAAAATTATTATGTATACTACCTATATTTGTAGATTTAGCAGTAATTAAATATTAATTATTTTGGTCAAAAATAATTAATGTTGTTATATAAATACATGGCATTTTTGTAAATAAGTTAAAAATTAAGGACACAATCTTACTTTAGTAGTACAGATTAGCCATATCTAATCTATTAAAACTGAAGTACAAATAGGAAATAACCCTTATTTTTACCTAATATTTACAAAGAATGCCATTGATATTATTTCATGCATCCAAACATCTAACATTGATTTTTAACAAGAAAAAAAATAAATCTAGGCTAAACCCATTAACAATCTTTATCATTGGAATTGAAGATTGCATAAAAAAGTGTAAATATATTTTCCAAATTTTTATAATAAAAACAGAATTATATATATATATATATATATATATATAGCATTAAATTAGTTTTATTTTTTATTCATATTCTACATTTGAACTATAAAAAAAATAATCTTAATAATTTCGATTATAATTTAAACTTATTCATTTACAATAACAAAATTCTGTAACTTTCCATAACAATTTAATGACTAAAATACATACTAATATTTATTATAAATGGTTATATATACAAACAAATACAATGTATTATCATTTGTACGATATATATCTAATAAGAATAACTTATGTAATTTATAAATTTTAAAAATTTAATCACTATATAATACATAGTTAAGTCTAGGAGGATCAAATATCTGCGGGTATTCTAGGATATACGGATTCGGATATGCATTCTTCGGATGGGTGTAAAATTATTATCCGGATCCAGATATTTGGGGTTAGGATATTCAGACTAAAAAATCCAAATACACGCGGATATCCAGACATGTATTTTTTAATTAAAAATAAATTAAAACTAACTATTAACCATCTATTTAGTCTATTTAAAAAAAATTAAATCATTAAAATTAAATAAATTAAAATTTTAGTATTTATATAAAAGTATATGTAATCTACATAGATAACTATAATTAAATTTTATATATTTAATATTCGGATCCGGATAACAAAAATAACACCCGCGCGGAGCGCGCGGGTCAAAGGCTAGTCAAAGTTTAATAATTAATTAAACAACTCTTTTATTAGTTAGAATGGTAACTGTATTTGATAAGTATTGTACGGATTTATGTAGATTTAATGAGTCTATCATAAACTCAAATATACAGATTTAGAAGCACAACGCTGCAATTTTAAAGGTGGTTGAAAACTTCTAAAATTAAATCTCTTTAAACCGCTTTAAATCAAGTTTATCTTTTGAAAAAAATTAGACCATTTCAAATTAATAGTCAGTCAAAAAATAATGTTCCCTTTGTTTCATAAAGATAGAATTTTTTAATATTTTCACACATATTAAAAAACTTATTAAATTACTAAAATAAATATATTACTTTCTATAATTTTTAATTTTTAATAAATTTTAATCTAATATAATAAATCAATAATTAATTTACATTTTCTAGAAAACTATTTGAAACTAATTTTTGTTCAAAAATCTATCTTAATGTAACTCAGGGAGTATATACTTAAAATCTACTTTAGTTTTCCAAAGGTTAAAATCTTAAGAATACTTATTATCTTGACATATTCATCCAAAATATAATTAGTCCATCAGAAAAATAACAGCAGACCATCATATATGTTTTATTTTTTTAACTGCCACACCTGATAAACAGAACATATATATAATTAACATTTACAGTGTAAGAGTTCGTAGAGTATTTTATAATAAAACAAAATAGAAAAGGAGAGAAACAAAAAAAGGAAGTTTTCATTTGAAAATCAATATTTTGTGAAAATCCTTTAACCACTTGTCAATATGTAAGGTTTAAAATTAATTAACTAGTTATCAATATGTAAGTGGTTTAAAGTTTAATTACCAAATAAAACATAGTATTAAATAATAATATTTTGTAACTGAGAAATTCATTAGAATATGTCAGCGTTTAAACGTGCTACAATTACAAATCTGCAGTATAATAGAGTCATTTACATTTTAGGTCACTTTCTAAGTTTTTATTACACTGGAAGTCACTTATTGCTATTGAAGTAGTTTTCTTTAACTAAGTCAAAACTAATGACATCTTGTCTGGTTTCTTTTTTTTAAGGTTAGCAATTTTAAAATAAAAAAAATGGACAAATCTTTTTCCTTTCTCGGTAGAGATAAATTGCAACTCGTGTTTTGTAATTTATGCTCACCAAACTACTATACCTTTGTCACATCATGTTTTGTTTTCTTCCACCACTCGCTTCAGTGTTCACATAATTCAAGAGCAACAATGGTGAATTATCCTTGTTTTGTGCATTTGGTCCTCCAATTTTTTAGTTGTTCTGAGTTTAACCTCGTACTCTAAAAAAATACATATAAATCTTCATAAATTAAGTTCAAACTTCTAAACGTTCATTCCAACAATTTCTTATAATTGTACAAATAGTCCATCATCTTTAATTTTTTATCTCAATTTGGCTTTAAACTCCTAAAATTACGGATATATCCTCATTATTTGATCCCCAAATTTTTAAATGTGCATTTTAATTCCTAATATATGCAAATGAACACACAAATACAATATGCACACCAAAATGCAATATAAAATGCCCAAAATGGAGAAAAATAAGATCCTTGAATCCAACAAAATCATAAGATATCAAGATTTACTAATGGTTATACATATGAATGATCAATCATGTGACATGTATATATTTGTATACTATATATGATTTAGTTTTGAAATAAAATAAAATTTCAAAATAAGTAGATATGCATTATAAATCATTTTGAGAAAAATTAAAACATTATTATCATGACTTAAAAATTAATTAGATATACATTATAATCAACATCTATGATATATAAACATTACTCTTTAAAAATAACTGTATAAATATTACTCTTAAAATAATTAGATAAATACTAATTTATTTAATGTACATGTGGATATCATATATATTTAATGTACATGTGTACAACATAGGTTCGTGGACACCGAAAAAATGAATATACAATTATTATTCCTTTTTACAATATATATATATATATATATATACACGTTCATAGGCACCTACATGTACACATTTCACAAATTAATCTTAATAAAAAAGTGAAATACATTTAACTGAAGAAGAAGATGAAACACCTTGTACAAATATTATTATTGTCCACATGTACAATAGTTCAAATCTATATTTTACAAGTAATGATATCCAATAATTTGAATGATTTAGAGTATTTTATTTAGCTAAATTAGATAATTTAAGGTTTCATTTAAGTGCATATATTATATTTTTATACTTCTTACCATTTAAATTTAGTTGATTTTTAGAATATACATTTTTATTCTAATGATTCTCAATCTCTGATATTTTATGTATATTAAATGATGCATAAGAAAATTATTAAGATGAATACATGGTCTAGTGGAACCAGGTAATATTTTTTTGCATTTTTTTTATTAAATGTTATAATTGTAATTTTTTCATCTTCTTCATAAAGTTTTTAAGTTCTCTATAACCTTTTAATGGCTATTATCTTGACATATATCATTATTTTCTGATTTTTTCTTACGGTTTATACCTTAAACTTATGAATCTAGCATGAAAATTACGATATCAATATTTTAAAATTCAAAGTTTAAGATTTTTGAAATTTCTGATTTGTTAATCAATTTTGGCCAAACCGACACGGTTAGGCTCCGTCGGGCGTTTCAGCGCCGCGTAATCTCCCTCCACAACTGTGTTTTCGAACAAGGATTCAAAGTAAGCCTCCATGGTTGGTGATAACTGAAATTCTTGAAAAAGAAGATGAATGCGGTGGATTGGAGCTTGTGTGTATTACGTCCGAGAGATACGACAAAAGGAAACACGATACGACGATGAAGCAGCAAGCAGAACACCGGTGGTACCTTTGGACGTGCAGCTGCCCCGACGGAGATGGAGCTTAAGCTTGGAATGACGATGATGATGAACCAAAATAAAGTGAAGTCTTTTTTTTTGTCAAAAGTTTGACTTAGTTCTTGTTGTTAGTGATAAGCTCTATACACCACTTTAAAAAGTAACTAAATTAGTTAGGATGTAAAGATGGATTTGACAAAAAGTGTCTCAGTAGTCATAAGTGACCCAAAATGTAATTAATAACTTGAAATGTGACCTTTAATGTAATACTTTCGTATAAATATATGTCTATATCGTAACAAAACGTAATTAATTACAATATGAATGTCGGCGAAAAATGGACCTCTCGTTGGCTTGACCATACTCTACAGCGACCGAGCCAATGTGTCAAAAGCTCTTTATTCTACATCACATACTCATCACTCTGCGACAAAACAGAAGAAGAAAAAAAAATCTATCAAACTAAAAAAAAAAATATCTACAAAATTATAAATTTGAAGATCATAATCAATTTGTTTTAGTAAGTAATGATCGAGAATAGACACCTCAATTTGTTGACAAAAAAAAACCTCAATTTACTTTCATTTAAAACTTTCAAAATTGCATTTGTTTTCCAATAGTTACACTGCATTTTGTATAAAGACATTTTTTTGTATTTAAACGACTAAACACCATAATGTTTTCCTTTTTAATCACATCCAACGACCACAATGATTTAAAAGAAATTATGAGTATCTTGAAGAAGCTGTTTCTTTCTGTGTATAAATAATTAGAATGTTCCCTTGATAATACCGTTGCTAATACAAATCTTTAGTGGTGATTTTTGGTTCTTGTATTTTAATAGATTTAAAAATTTAAACTAAATCAAATATTATTGGTTCAATAATTTTTAAAATTTATATTGAATTTATATTTAAATTATGTGTTATTAGTTTTATGTTTTCTAATTTAAATCATGTGTTATTCAATCCTCTGGAATTATTTTTGGATTTGATTTTATAGTGGATTTGAACGAAATTTTTTTGTTAAAAATAAAAAGATTCAAATCTGAAAGAAAAAAATTCAGATTTATAATTATTAATTAATATTAAATTAAAAAAAATATTATTTTTACATTGGTTTGTGATTATTATATGAATTTCAAAATACACTAAAGTATATAAACCAATAAGTTTAAGTATTCAAACCCATTTGAAAAAAATACTATAATCATTTGATTAAACAATAAACAGAATCTTCTTTTCACTAAAAGCATAATAAAACAAATCTGTTGTGTGCACTCACAAGTTTAGGCTTTATTTTGACTTCATAAGAACTTCTCCATCCTTTTCTTGTCCCTTAATAAATATTTTTTTCTCTTCAAAAAAAAAAAAACTCAATCGGTGTTAGACATAGCCAATGCCTGTTGTGATGCTCTTATATTGATGGGTTTATGATCAACTTAATAGTTATTCTGCCTACTTTTTTTCTGATCAGTGATTCATGTTTGGTATGTATGCTCCTCTGCTTCACCAGATTTTTTTTTGTTCATCTGGGTTTTTTTTTTCTGGGAGTTAACCAGATTTTTTTTTGTGTTTTCTTGTTTTCTTCCCTCTGTTACTTGACATCCAAGAATCTGCTTTGTCTATTTGATGATTCAACATCTTATTTTTGTTTGCTGAAATACCCCCAAACAACAAGCTTTTTTTTTTTTGTCTTTTTATCTTATTTGCTCTGTTTCATATTTGGTTTTACTTTTTGTTCTGGACACAACATTTTGCTGTTGAGAAAACACTGACCTGGGTTGTTTTCTAACTTCTAATTGATTCATGTCTTTTTTTCTTGTAGTATTGATTCCTAAGCCAACATAAAGCTGCTGTCACAGATATAAACAGAGAGGTTACTGAAACAATGGATGCTAATGAAGTTGAAGAAAATTTCTTTGCCCCTGGTGATGCCAAGGTACCTGAATCAAGTTCATATCCAGTTTTTTGTTAAGATCTCTCTCTAAGACATTATAAAGTTCTTAATCTTGTATGTCTATCTATATTCTTCTTTGTTTCATCTTGTTCACATCTAGTATTACATTGATTCAGATAATACTTTCAGTATGTGCTGATTTGTTTGATTGATCTTGTCATAGTTTAATAAGAACTGTGACATGGCTGTAAGTGAAAAGGAGTGGCTAACAGGTTCATGTTTCAGGTACATGGAGAAATGTGCAATGCCCTTTCAGTGATCTACTGCAAGATCATGTCAATTTTCCCTTCTCTGGAAGCTGCTCGGCCGAGAAGCAAATCTGGAATTCAAGCTTTGTGTTCACTTCATGTAGTTTTAGAAAAAGTGAACAACATTCTACGCCATTGCACTGAATCTAGTAAACTATATTTGGTAACCTTTCCTTTTCTATTTATGTCTTAACAAGATTTTCAGGTCCTTCTTGTGGAGACTAACAAGCTTCTTTGACATGTAGGCTATAACAGGAGATTCAGTAGTTTTGAAATTTGACAAGGCGAAAACTTCTCTTATAGACAGCCTTAGGCGTGTTGAAGATAT
Organism: Moricandia moricandioides; assembly: GCA_905132885.1. Lineage (NCBI taxonomy): Eukaryota > Viridiplantae > Streptophyta > Magnoliopsida > Brassicales > Brassicaceae > Moricandia > Moricandia moricandioides. The sequence goes on from CAJHQQ010002051.1 coordinate 56,475, forward strand.
AGTCCAACAGTCCATTGGTTCTCAGGTAGTGTTCTTCTCTCTTGGCAAGTGGAAGGAAAGTTAAAGATGAGATTGTATATCTTATTTATTTTTCAGATTTTGGAGATTTTGATGGAACTAGAGAACACTCAGTTCTCACTTGATCCATTAGAGAAGGAGGTTAGTGACCAAATCATTGGATTGCTGCAACAAGGAGGCAACTTCGAGAGCTCATCTGACAATAATGAACTTGAGGTTTTCCATCAAGCTGCTACTAGACTAGGTATCACTTCTTCAAGAGCAGCTCTAACAGAGCGAAGATGCCTCAAGAAACTCATTGAGAGGGCAAGAAAGGAAGATGACAAGAGGAAAGAATCCATTGTGGCTTACCTGTTACATCTCATGAGAAAGTACTCAAAGCTATTCAGAAGCGAGATTTGGGATGACAATGATTCACAAGGTAGTAGCTCATTGCCTTGTTCACCGACCATTCAGGGCTCTCTTGATGATCCCCCTGGCCGTGCTTTTGACCGGCAGCTGTCAAAACTTAGTTCATTCAACTTCAGACCTTGTAATACCAGCAGGAGACCTTCTGTGCAGATGTCTGTTCCACCAGAAGAACTGAGGTGTCCGATATCATTGCAGCTTATGTATGACCCTGTGATTATTGCGTCTGGACAAACGTATGAGAGAATCTGTATTGAGAAATGGTTTAGTGATGGACACAACACATGTCCCAAAACTCAGCAGCAGCTTTGTCATCTATGCTTGACTCCTAACTATTCTGTTAAGGCTCTAATATCGAGTTGGTGTGAACAGAATGGTGTTCAGGTCCCTGATGGACCTCCTGAATCTCTAGACCTTAACTACTGGAGGCTTGCATTGTCTGAGTCCGAGTCCACCGACACGAGAACATCAAAAGGTGTTGGCTCTTGTAAGTTGAAGGATGTGAAGGTTGTTCCTTTGAAAGAAAGTGGAACTATCAAAGAGGAAGCCTGTTACCAGGAAGCTGAAGTTACTCTTGTTGAACAGTGTACAGAGTTGTTGACCACTTTTAGTGAAGTGGATAACTTAAGGAAGAAGTGCAGAGTTGTTGAGCAAATAAGGGTACTGCTAAAAGATGACGAGGAGGCCAGGATTCTCATGGGGGAAAATGGGTGTGTTGAAGCTTTGCTTCAGTTTCTTAGAGGAGCTCTCCATGAAAAGAATGATTCAGCTCAGAAAGTTGGAGCCATGGCTCTCTTTAACTTGGCTGTGGACAACAACAGGTATTATTATATTACCAAAATGTGTTTTGCATTGTCTTGTATTAACTCTGGAAGATCTCATGTTTGGTTTGTTCCTTTTCTTGTGGGGACTTTCAGGAACAAGGAGTTGATGTTAGTATCAGGAATCATTCCTCTACTAGAGGAAATGCTATGCAACCCACATTCACATGATTCAGTGACAGCACTTTATCTGAACCTCTCTTGTCTTGAAGATGCAAAGCCCATCATAGGTTCGAGTCTAGCAGTTCCTTTCATGGTGAATCTTCTTTGGACTGAGACTGAAACTCAATGCAAAGTCGACGCCCTTCACGCTCTTTTTCACCTCTCCACCTACCCTCCCAACATTCCTTGCCTTCTATCAGCTGACATCGTCAACGCTCTTCAGTCCCTCACCGTCACTGATAACCAACAATGGACGGAGAAGTCTTTAGCTGTCTTGTTAAATCTTGTTCTGAACGAGGCAGGAAAAGACGAGATGGTTTCAGTACCTGGACTTGTGAGCAACCTCGCCACGGTTCTTGACACTGGTGAACCAAACGAGCAAGAACAGGCAGTTTCTTTGCTTCTGATATTATGCAACCACAGTGAGATTTGTAGCCAGATGGTTTTACAAGAAGGAGTGATACCTTCTTTGGTGTCTATCTCCGTAAACGGGACTCAACGTGGAAGAGAGAGGGCGCAGAAGCTGCTAACACTGTTTAGGGAACTGAGGCAGAGGGATCAAACACATACTACTACAGAACCACGTGCAGAGGTCACAAGCCCGGAAGATAATGGATTCTCTGTCGCTGTAACAGAGGCTAAACCGCAGTGTAAGTCAGCCTCGAGAAAGAAAATGAGAAGAGCATTCAGTTTTCTATGGAAAACCAAGAGCTTCTCAGTTTACCAATGTTGAGACTTTGTGTTTTACTTCAGTCTTAAAGACATTATTATGATCTCTTTTTGAAAGTCTTGGAGACAAAACAAAGTTTGTATAGGTTTTGTAACTGCTATGTATAAATGCTTTTTGCTCCAAAGCTAAAATACCTAAAGATTTGTTAGTCTTCTTGTTTTCTTTTTTGTTGAGAGTACAAAAAGGATTTTGTCAGTGGAAGTAAGCCCCGTTCTGGTAAACCCCTTTTAAGGGACCCAAGTGAATTACTGTTACATTGGCCATGATATCTTTGCTGGAGAGACAGTGAAGGCTCCACACACGCGTCTCAGCCGACGGTTATGTCTCTCCCAAGCAGAAGACACTCTCGTTACCGAGGCCGCATCTCAGCGGATAGGTGGCCCGGCGACTTTCCTGGACCTAAGCTTCGACAAGCCCTTAGTCCAATCACTTCTTCCACTGACGATTGTTGAAGACTTTGATTGTTTCTCATATTTATGTATGGGTGATACGAAAAATATAGCCGATGTGGGGTTTGTTCAGTTTCTTTCTTTCTTTTACACATAAAGATTATTTTCTATTTCATAGCAAAACAAATAAAAAGTCATTATATTTATAATTAATAATCTATTTTTACAAGAAAAATATAATATAGCTTCGTATCAGATTAGATGCAACCTAATATATATATACTAGTGGTGTGCCTGCGCTACGCGCAGGTTATTGATATTTTTGTTATTCAAATTTGTGAAAAATATTGTTAGTTTGTTGTGTAATTTGGAATGCATGTTAGTTTTTTGCTATCAGTGTCGTTGCTAGCATATCATTGTTGTGTGGTGCAATGGATTTATGCAAATTTAAGAAACTTTAGATGTAGGAGATAATGAAATGCATATGTTGGAGACAAATGACATGAACAATTTTTTTATCGTAAAAATGATAAATACTTTTTATTTGTGGGGAACATAAATCTTATACTAAATTTTATTTGTGTTTTTTTTTAATTACATACTTCAGAAGTGTTAGTTGTGTTATTTTCTTAGTTACATTAAGTTTATTTAGTTTAAGTCATGTTCTACGTATTAGCATGATATTGTTGTTGGATCTAGAAAGTTGCTTTGTTGCCGATGAGAGGTTTTCGAAAGGATTTTTTTTAATGTTTTATGATGTTATAGTTCGTTTGATGTAGGTCATAAATTTTCAAAGATTTGCGGTTTTAGCTCGAATTATGAAATTGTTAATTTTCGAAGCAGAAGATGTTGTTCTCATAGATGAAAACATTCGACATAACAAAAGAAATACTCCCACAATTTAAGTTTATCAATGAACTTAAACTTGAACGAATATACCTTAAATCATGATTATGTAGTTTTGTTTGTCTTTGAAAATTACTTTCATCCCATCTCTTGTCACAACTTTTCATTTAGTATTGAGAAGAAACAAAAACATATTATTTTTTTGAAAATGTGCATATGATATTATTACGTCAAATCAAAACTTTTCCTTACATTTCTCATTTTCTGGTCCTTAGATTTTGGGAGTTGTAGACTATTAGTAAAGATTTCAATAATTCTCTTTCGAAAATTTAGAGATTAGAAATCAATGTTTCATTCGGTTTGGCTCAGGACCGGCCCTGCTTCTACATCAGTGTTGTCATCATTGTATCAGTGTTGTCATCATTGTTCAAAACTATGATCTCTGATGTTCTTTTGAAGTCCACACCTAAGGATTATCTTTTTGACATCAAAAAATTTTACTTTGCCATTTTTTATAAAACAAATGAGGTTAGTGGATTGAATGAGGTTTCGCCTATATAGCTACCAGAAAATGATTTTAGGCCTACACATTTCATTATTTGTTATACGTTCAGGTTTCAATAATGATGCTATTCTTCTTACAGAGATATGACGGAGTAGAACCTTTATAACTTCAAGACATATATCAGAGACGACCCATATATTAATTTAAAATGTTTTCCAAGCTGATGTGTTTAAAAGTTTATAGAGTAATGCCATCAAAGAAGATAAGTTCTCTCAAAAATGATCTCAAAGGTGGGATCTTAATGTGTAGGAGGCAAAATCAGTAACATGCTTCAGAGTAGCAAAAAAAAAATTGTATTCCTATTCGTCCATGCTGGAAAGAACAATTCAAGTATTTCTACGGGTGCATAAAAACAGAACATGTAAGAAAAAGAACATTACCTTACTCAAACTCGTAACAGAGAAAATCAAGACCTACAAAACACATTATAATTCTCACTTACCAATCAAACACAATATAAAAAGTTGTCCATTTTTGTATAAATCTATTCGTTCTCAAAAAAGGTACATCACATGCTCCAACAACAATAACCAGAACCCTAATCTCTTTTCCCCGTCTTTATTTAGCTCATGTTTAATTGCGGTTTTAGCTAGCGATGATGGCTCTATTTCACTCTTTGGGTTAAGAGGTAAGAGCTTGTATGATGTTGAAAATTGTCCACACCGTTCCAAGAGCATGCCCTGCTGGCTCCAAGAGGGTCACACCATGTGCGTCCTATTACGGTACCATAACTGCTCTTTCTCCACTTTGTTTTGGTCTTGCAGTGAATGGTTAGGTGATTCAGTTGACTGTAAACAACATGAGTAGTAACATGAAGATGTAATATCAATTGTGTCTCTGACTTACCACTGATGGGTTTAAGCTGATGGATATCTCCATATAGAAAATATTTGTGACTCCTAAGCTGTTGTTTCCGTTGGTAGCTGAGGCTGGTGGCTGCAGGGGCAGGAAGGAGGGCCTGGAAGGACCATAAGATAACGCGCTCGGGAAGCATTGATGCTGGAGAGAGTAGATTGGCGTATTTCTTGCTGTTTATTGAAACTATCTAGCTGTCCTTTTAGATCCATCTGAAAAGTGTTTACAGACCAAACATAAATCATTAACCACCTAAGAAACTCAAAGTAGATTCCGTTTAATATTTAACCAAGAAGCTTTCTGATATGTATTAAACAAAGCGGGAATCAAATATTTATTCGAAGATGCTGCATTAATCAATAAAAGTAGAATTGGAGCATGATTGATACATCCCCAAACGAAAAAATTAGGTTTTCATGACTCGATAAATAGGTTTCGATAATCTGAATATGAGAACTAATTTATAATCTGATAAGGGATTCGATAGAAACCTTTGGGGGAGAAAGAATCATACAAAACTTAATTTGAAAGAGAACGGGGTTGAAGCTCTTACTTGATTTTTGTTTGATTAATACGCTAAAAATATACCTCCTTACAGCTGCCAGCCTTCGGATCAGAAAGTTAGACTTGGGCAATCGCCATCGATGTGAGCTTGAGTTTGGTATGGTATCGTGTGATAGAGAGAATTAAAAAAAACTATGAGTTCCCTCTGACAAATGATGACAATATACAACAACTTCATTTTACAGAGAAACCGACGAATCGCCATTCAATATAGCACATAATAGGGTTAATAGTTTGGGAGGAATTATAGAGGTGATTTACTGGCAGTGAATAAAAACGGAGGAAGCATAGGTGTTTTATCCAATATCTTGTTACTCATATCTTCTTATAATCATTCATCTCCCGTAACTAAGTTTACATCCCAAAAAACAGAACCTCAACTCACCAAAGAAGAAGAATGAAGAGAACAAATCTGCAAGATAAGATCATTACTGAGTAACCACATATCCAAATATCCCTAAAGGGGCTCACCCGCTTGAACTTAATGAACAGTGAACGTCACCATGGTGGCTCCGTCATCCCTTCAGATATTGATCGGAATCGATGAGGCAGCCATGACTGGTGTGAGATTTTCTAAGGATTCTAATGACTGCGATGGAGAAATTGATAATCTGATAGAATCAAGAACCCTTATTTATAGGTGTAGATTGGGAACCTTTGAGCAAAGAGAGGACCAATTGGATAGGGGATAGAGGGAGACGTGGGTCGGTGACGTTAAAGCCGTCGTAAATGAGGATAATTGAATGCAAGCTAACAACAGTTGCAACATCGCGTCTTCTTAGCAAAGCGATGGAACGTCGATCGACAATGCGGAGGACTTCCTCAATGTAGAGATAAAGTTATTGGGCTTGTATCTGATTTCATGGCTTAAACTGACAAATACCAAACCTAAGTGTGAATCCAATAAATTAGCCAACCCAAAAATATCAAAATGAATTTCGGTGAAAGTCCATATAATTCAAACCCCACACAGCTTTTATGAATAGAAAAAAAGTCGAGTAAGAGAATTAGGAGCTGCCACGTGTAACAAAACGCCCCTATCTCTTCGATGACGTGGCTTCAGGAAAAGAGAGAAAAGTCAGTTTTATTGTAATAGATATATATATAATTACGTGTTAAATTTTTCTAAATAAATATATATGACACATTAATTTTTTCTAAAACTACAATATAGTTTTTAATCCTCATGATTCGAATTTAGATTAACTGCTCATATTTGGATGGATTTAAATTCAGAGATAAATACGTTTCACCGTTAACATCATAGTTTTGAAAGTGTAAACTTGATTTATATCCTACAAAGCATAAATGTATATACGGATTCATTAGCATATAATGCTGGTTACATAAATATAGTATTTTTCCATATAAATCGGTCGGATAAAATTATTATTCAAAACAATTTATTTTATGATCAAAAATTGGTTTAATCGTATCAGATCCGGCTCTGGGCTAAAACACGGAAAGCAATGGATTGGGGCGTCACCAGTTATTAATATTTTAGGGGAATCGTGTATCAGTGAAATATTGATTGTGTAGTGGTGGTTGTGTATGTCTTCTTATTCCTTTAGACACGGGTTCGAGTGTAGTTAATTTTTTTTACTCGTTTTTAATACAGACAAATTACCAAAAACTAAAAGATTTGATAATAACTACTTTGATTGTAAAGATTCATTGTCTTTTCTAAACTTTTTAATTTCCTTATATAATCTATTAAATGATAATATATATTTATGCATAAATACATTAAAAAATGGATGGTTGTTATCCAAACACATAGATTGCTTCTCGTATATTATTAACAATTCTGATTTCAGTTGCTTCTGCAAAATTTTTTTTTTTAAAGTTGAAACTCACTAAGAACTATCTACGTTTGACTATGTCTCAGGAGCGTTTGAATGCACTGTCGATGATATCAAGAGCATGAATTAGCTGAAAAACTTGATTATTCGAAGTTGACAAATGATTTTGCAGGAAAAAAAGTAAAGAGAATCATTTTTTATGAATAATGTATTTTTTTACTTTTTATTCTCCGAGAACAAATTAAATTTTAATAATATTTTGCATTATTTGATTATAATTTTATATTATCAAAAAAAATTATAGTTAGAGGGCATCATATTGTGAGTGTGTTTTAGGCGCCATAAATGGCTGGACCGACACTGAATCGTAAGTTTGACAAAAAACAAAAACAAAAACAACTGCCACTATAAAGAATTGGTCTACATGACAAACGATAGATAGACTGGAAGTTGGGGCACGTGGAAGGAATAGTTCAAGCCGAGATGAGTAGAGGAAAGCTCTATGTGTAGGTAATGCAAACCAAATAGCTGAGATAATGCTTCGTCATAATGGTGATTCAAACTCCTAACTTGAAGCCCCAGCTAGTCCAACTTTGACTACAAAGTCCAACACAATAATCTATCTACTTATTAACTAACTCTACCCTTTGGAGATGATTCACAACTATAACTGACTCAGCCTGAAGTATGTATGTTTACAGTCTGAGTTATTGAATCATGTATATGCGCCATAAAAAAATGATAACTTTGACGATCAGATAATATATATATAAAACTATAAATAAAGGTGTTTTGGTACACATCAAGATAACAATAATCAAATCAAAATAAAATAAAAACACTTTACAATTCATGCCACTAACCGGCAACCGAAATCGTATCTCCTCTCACAAATTAGCTGCAACAAACATAAAATACTCTAAAGCTTAAAGAACATATAAAATCAAACAACAACAACACATTATGAACAAGCATACAAAAATTTACTAAGTAAGAAAAAAATGATAACATCACATTATGGAGCAATTGCATTTGTTCTCCAGCTTAGGAGGAGGTTTTAAACTCTCTCCTTTACAAGGAGGAGGAACTCCAACGTTACTCATCATCGCTGCTGCTTCACTTGCATTTTCATCATTCTCTATATGCACCTCTGTCTCCCTTTGTTTCCGTCTTCCTTTACAACTCTGTTTCTTCGTTTTTGTTCCACCACCGCGTCCATAACTACTACTACTACTCCTGTTCGGATTCGACTTTCCAAGTACCCTCACTGTTGGATGCAACCTTTCTTCTTCCCCTGGCACATCCTTTGCTTTATCCATTTCTATTGTTGCAGCCTCGTCAACTAAATCATGAACAATGGAGCTGCTTAACGGTATTGTATCAGTGGCTTCTTCAAGAGTGAGGCTCTTCGTCTCTTTTCCACCTGGACACTCCACAATTACGGTCGACTCATCTGCAGAGAGAGAAAGAAACAATGTCTAAGCTTCACAAGGTCTGTAAGAACATACAAATAACAAAATAGTAAAATAAAAGCACAGTGAGATGCCAGTATCAGAACTCTGAGTAAGTACCTAGAATTTCGTTTACAGGAGCCAAGGAGTTGTGGTGATCTGCAGAAGCATGTTCCATACTCTTCTCTGAGCAATCATCCACTGCAATTAGGTTGCAATCCGACTCTGAAACTTCATCATGAACCCCTAAACCATGTGTTTCGGGTTCACAACTCTCGAGTTCTATTTCTGAGGCTGTCGTGGTGGACAAACCGTGGTGAGGAGATTCATTTCCATCCTTTTCTTGCAGCCTAATGTGCTCATCAGTGACAGGTAATGCTTCTAATTCTGACGTGCTCCTTACATGTGCCGGTGATTCGCTTATTTCTATTTTACTCACAGTATTAGCTACATCATCTTCATCTCCATTTTCACAAAATTCATTTTCAGTTATCACCAGATTATGCTCTGCTATAGCACCAACCACCTTGGTGGAAAGACCAATTGATCCACCATCGTTTTCACCAATATCAGCATTCATCACATTGGTTTCTTCACATTCCCAATCCTGGAGCTCAGGATGAGATTCTTGATGAGTTTCATCGGGTGTACATGTTATTTGGGAAGCACACGCTTCAAAATTGTCAGCTGGCATGACATTTAGAGCCTTGCAGGTGTGGCTTGACACGCCAGATGAAGATGACATGCTGCTCAGAGACTTAGAGTTGGTATCGTACCTATGAGTCTCCATGTCAAGTGTGCTCCCGCTTTGATGTCGTACATGGCTTCCCTTTCTTATAGAGGAACCATAATCCCAAGATGAAGATGCAGATGTAGTTTCTGTGGAGCTTCTGAGGCTAATACTTATATCCCTTAAATAAGAAAAGCCCTCATATGATCTGGTAAGACCCCTGGAGTTATTAGCTCGAATAATGGGTGACTTCATACTGACCGATCTCTGTATAAGCAAAGGAACGCCCCTAACTTCTGAAGAGCCTATCTTCAAATCAAGATGCGTCTCAGAAAGCTGATTCTGAGTATCTGTTGTGCATGTATTCGGGATACCACAGCCAGTGGAAGACTGAAATTCATCCTGGTGACAAAATGTCTCCACATCTTGCTCTCCCAAAGCCCTGGAAACAGAGCTCTCACGCAAATGATTTTGTTCTTCCTCATAGGAATCATCACGCTGCTCAATGTTTTCTCGTGTCTCTGCATCAACCATAGCAACAGGCGGCAATTCTAGCACTTTTATGGCAGGAATTGTCTCAACAAATGACTCTTTTTCATCAAAGATCTCCTGAGACTGCTTCGAAGAATTTTCATCAAGAGCTCTTGTTGTTCCAGGGGAGTCTGTTTCCACAAAATTGTGTTCCTCCCTGCAATCTGGACAAATATTTATCTCGCTTCTAGTTGCTTCAGTGGCACGATAGTGGGAGCCACATCTACCACAAACCTCCATAGTTTCAAGACCGACCCCTTCTAAAACTTCATTGCGTAAATGATGATTACCAAGAGGCGAACTGTTTTCAACATCAGAAACATGGTGGTTGGCCTCTTCATTCACACCAGACTCGCATTCAACAGCCTCACTTTGATCCAAATCACCAAGCTGGTCACTGAAAGAACTCTCATGACTCTCATATCTACTACCTTCATTTAATGAATCTATCGTGCCAAAGACATTAACTTGTCCATGTTTATTCCCAACTTCAGACTGGAAAACAGGGATTGGATCACTCCCTTTAGTATCTGGCATAAACTCTGTAACTTGGCTAGAACTTGAATTGCTCCCCACTGTTGCAGAAGAATGTCTTAACATTATGTGATGGTAAGACGAACTACTTTTCCCAGAATAGATGCCTGTGCTAGGAAGGCTAGAAGCAAGAGGCCTAAACATGCTATGATGGCTTTTAGGATGATCCTGCATGAAGAAGGAAGATCATAAACCATAATCTATATTGAAATGAATGTATCTGTAATCTAAGTAGCAGAGGCTTTGGAAACAAATGGATGTAACAGAAAACAATATACAAACTTAAAGCTATAGTGTGGTAGATATGACACCCTGACAACAATGTGCTATAATGTTTCTCATAGGATGCTTGTGATATAATAGATAATTAAGTCACGAGTGCAAACAACTTGATGCAGGCCTAGTAAAATATGAACTTTTAAAAGGTATTGTAAATTCATAGAATCATGGAGAAAATACTGCGGTATGGTGCTTAATATGTACCATTTGACGAAGAGCAGACTCAAACGGTCTTCTCGGTGCTGAACCAGGTGACTGCAATTTTGAAGTTCTCGAAGTTCTACTATTTGGAGAAAGGCTAGCTCTCTTTGAAACTGCAGGTTCTGAGCCACGTATTGGAATAGACTGTAAAGATTGGAGATCAGCATCTCCGGATGATGCAACAGAGCCTTTACTATGAGAACTAAGCCGGTCACGCTCATGACTGTGAGATGAACTGACACTTCTGGAAGCACTAGGAGAAACAGATTGTCTGCTGCGTGATGAGGCTGCATCCCTGCTATTTCTGGAAGCTGGTGACGAACCTCTTACATAGGATGCCGGTCGATCACCCAAAGAAGTTCGGAGATTTGGTGGTGCATCCAAGGAGAAACCAGGAATGTTTGACTGCCACACTTTTATTTTGGGTGAAGCAGAGTTGCCACGACTAGTTCTGGCAGGAGAAGTGCCCCTGAGAGCTGGCGATGCAATGGTAGTTGTTGACCCAGTGCTCATCCTTCGGGAAGTTGGGGTGGAAGATCTTGAAACAGGTCCTGAGGGTTTCCCTGGACTAGGAGAAATCCTCCTAACCGGTGGGGTAACTGATCGTGGACCAGATGCTGGACTAGGATGGCGTGCTGAAGATGGCCTTCCCCTTGACTGCTGCATATTCTCCGCCCGAGGTGATGTGCTTAAGCGATTTGGGCTTGCACTGCCCCTGCTACTACGGCGTCTCTTCTCCATCTACATATACATGTACCCATATTCAGCACAGTGAATTAGGAAATGCAGCAAGATTTGATTCAAGACCATCAGTGTCGATATAGAATAACAGTTGATATACCGTGGAAGATCTAGATAACGAAATCTGACTCTGTGGTCTCCCTATCCTCCCAACACTAGCTGACGGCGGTTCGTCATCCAATGAAGGGAAAAGTGGTGTGTCTGGAGGCGTCAGCAACCTTTCATTGATTTTGCAGTAAGCTTTGTAAGACAACGAGCAGAAACAATTTGACAAAATATAGGCATCCAAAAGAGCAAAACCAAAAAGGTTGTGACAAATTACTACAGTAATGCCAACAATAAAGTTTATGGAATCAGAAGCAAACATAGTATCACTACAAGTAAGGAAGATGCTCAATTTTTTATTCAATATTGAAAAATGAACAAGATAGAAAATAAGCTAAAGTTGGATAAGAAAGCTACCAATCATAGTCGTTCTTATCTCCTTCTGCAGTCAGCAATCTGCTACTCTCTCCTTGAACAGGAATGGTGAACTCTGAAAAGTGCTTCAATTTTGTAGCTAAAGATAAATGCCCAAAATTAGATATCAGAAACAATCTACCCTAATACATCAAAGAAAAAAAAACATCTTTGATCAACTTACAAAATACATCTTCAAGATCATCAGATGACTGAAGCAAGAAATCATCTCGTTCTTTATCCTGCAATTCATTAAACAAGGCAAGATCTTCGTCTTTATCTCTGAACAGTATCCCATACTCAATGCTGTGTCCTCTTTTATGTTTCTTCTCTGGTAGCTCCCTGCCAGGGGAGCATCTCAATGCCGGGGAAGGAGGCATATCTACTTTCCTAAACTACTCAACAGTGTTCCCCAGCCCTAGGCCACAACTCACTTCTGCACATATAAATCCAAACATATATCCTTCAAGCTCTAAAGGGTTTCAAACCTTTGACCTGAAAAGAAGCAATAGTCATTGGTTGTTGATGAGATCAACTTCTGGAGACGGAAAAGACAAATCTTAAGAGCGGTATAACCTAAAAGGCTCTGACTTTTTAACTACACAACACTACAATAGAGTAAGATTGTCTTATAGAACAGAAACCCTAACTCAAATCCTCTGATAACTTGCTGTAACTGAAACTTGAGCTCGCCAAAAGTTACCATTTGCAGAAAGCTTGAAACTTACCAAAGATTAACCAGAACCCACTTCAAGGAAACGAAAGATCTCGACTTTATGGATCAAACCCAGGTCTGAGAACTAGAGGACACAAAAGAAGGTAGGTCCGTACAGATCAAAAGAGCAGAGAGAGACCCAAGTGAGATCGACTCAATTCTGAGTGAAGAAAATGTTTAACTTTCTATGAGCATTTTAGTTTGCTTCCTGTGGAAGAAGAAGAAGCAAATCTTCGATTCCTTGCTCTCTCTTGTTTCTGCAAAACTGTCAGATTTGCTTCTTTGCACCGCAACAAAGCTGGCTACTTTCTTCTCTCTCCTCTCTTCTCTCTCCTCTCTTCTCTCTCCTCTCTTCTCTCTCTCTCTTTTTGATAGTTCAGAGTTCTCTTTTCTCGAGCTTTTGTGTTAATATGTGATCGTAGTTATTTCTGGGAACCGTGACCGAAGCTCTGATTAAAGGCAGAGGCTTGGATGCAGACGAAAGAGCTCATTCTGATAACTCTCTCTTTCTTTTCTTTTATTTTACGAAAATTACCGTAACACCCTTCCAAACTTGGTAAATTTCCTAATTCGTACATAAACTGCAAAATGTCTTAAAGAGACCCAATTACTTTTAATGGAATTTCAAATTTATTAATTTTTCAGCATCACTTTTAAGAGATTAAGCAGTATCAAAGTTGAGTCGTTCCATAAAAAGATTCACTCCGACCAAATATATTCTATATGGAAAAAGAGAACACTATTATTTTTCATTTCTTTGGCAAGAGAATTTATATGTGTATTTCTAACATAAGAAAGATGTTAAAACTCAAAAATTATTTCGTATAAGACAAAATAAAACTACTTCGAAAACAAATGTCGGCTAGTCAAGTGGATTAACAATCATATATACTTATTAAATGAACTTGTTTGCTATTAATTAACAAAGTTATATTTGAAATCTCTTAAGCTTGTTTGATCATGAAATATAAAAGATTATGGATGATAAATAAAAGAAAAATACTTTATGATAGACCTAAAAAAATTATCACAAAATAACTTCTAAAAATAATTAAAATTAATTTTATTAAATAGTGTAAATATACATTTATACTTCTAAAATTAATTAATCTAAACTTATGGTTCAGAGTTATGAGGTAAAGTTTTGAGGGTAAGTTTAAAATTTTTAAAACGAAAAATAAATATTAAAAATTTTAAAATAAAAAAAATCTTTTAATTCTTTTTAAAAAATTATTTTGGTGACAAAAACTGAAAATTATTATTTAAGAAAACTGACTTAAACAAAAGTACAAAACCATACCCACCTGTTTTGCTATTTATTACAAGTGACCGTAGTATAATATAAGGATGTAATCATATGCAGTTGTTAAGTGATGTATTTGGTACGTATCTGTGTTCCCGATTAGGAGAATTTTTTTTAAGATTGTGGTTTTGTTTCATATCAAGCAAGTGGGGGTTGTTTGTCAATAGTTTTAAGTTTGGGGCTCTTCTGTAAACATTCCAAGAAAATAGTATTTTTTTCTCATTGAATTATTTTCAGGTGACTTCAATTTTGGTCCAGATATTTATTTATGTTCCACGTCAATTATAAACGAACTGACTTCAATTAATAAGGTCAAGATTCACTAATACGCAATTATGGATCTTATCTCTTTTATTATTGGTCAAATAATGGCGGCACCTATAACTGACTATATGTAATTAAATTTTTATGGTCTGGTTTTTTCATCTGCGCCCTTTGTGCCGTAACTCGACTCAATCTACGAAAAAAAAACACTCTACTCAATCTTCTCAAAAAGCCCAAATATATTAAAAATTTAAAATAAGTAACATTGATATATATATATATATATATATATATATATATATATATATATATTTATATATATATATATATTAAAGTTTATTAGTGTAATAATGGCATGTCTGGAGAATAATATTAACGGTTTCTTTCATTTTTATGATTACCTTATTTTTATCAAATTTTATAATTTGATTAGCAAATGTGTTTGTATATGATAATAAAATGCCTATTAACAGCAATATATGTACGTATATATATATATATTAAAATGTGTATTTACAATACACGATTTCTTTGTCGATTTCATAATTTTCAAAATCTCATAACATTGTGTTTATGGTTAATTATTAAAATGGTTGTTATCATCATTTTTTAGATATATATATATCTATTAAAATGTGTATTTACAATACACGATTTATTTGTCGATTCATAATTTTCAAAATCTCATAACACTGTGTTTATGGTTAATTATTAAAATGGTTGTTATCATCATTTTTTAGAGTTCTCTTAGACAAGTTTGTCAATTGTCATTATTATACATTGAACCTCTTATATAACATTTCATTTCTGAAAATTGATAGTATTACATATGATAATTTATTCTCTTACTAATAATGAATATTGTTCAAAGAAATGGTTGAGTTCACATGTGTGGATTTGACTTCTGGAGAAACCTATTTTGTCATAACTGCATAGATATGAAATATGTGAAGTTTTGTGTGATCTATTAATATTTCATTACATATACAAATGCATATGATAGGTAGCAAATAATGATAGGTAGCAAATAATAATGATGTGTAAAGTCTTTTGCCAAATTTTTGTAAGCTTCGAAAAATAAATCTAACATTTAAACAAAAATGAAACTCGTGACTAAAAGTAAATCGAAAATATATAAAGTCATTCATAAGTAATTATGACGTGTAATTCTTATATTTTATCGTCATAATCACATAATAAAATGAGCATTAACTAGGGTTGGGCATGGTATGTCATTCCAGTCTACGATTTGGTTACGTTTTTTTTTTTTTTTTTTCGTTAGGATTGTAGACTTGTGGTCCATTCATATCCTCCGAGGAGCATATAAGTGACATTGCGGAGAAACTATACTTGTAGACTCGTAGTCCTTTCCTCCATGCATTATGCATATCCTCCATGTGTCGTATTTTGCCCGTATTAACTTGAGTGAAAACTTTTACATTTGAATATGTAGAAAGAAAGATGATTGTGAAGTTTCTTTAGCCTAGTGGTATTAGTATTGATGTTAAAGATCTAACACCATAAGTTCAAAGCATGGGGTTTTTCATTCAGTTGTACTTACCCACAGATGTGGCAGTTAAGTTGGTTTAAGTACCGGTGTTGGTGTTATTGTGTTCTTAGATTCCATTCACGGTTGAAAAAGTATTTTACACTAGAAATAATATTAGTAAAAGTTGATTCTAGGTCTAGAAGAGATTAATGCACAATGCCTGAATTCCTCTAAAAATTCAAAAAAAAAAAAAAAAAAAAAACGATGTTTAAGAGAATAGAGAAAAAAATATAGAAATCAGTTCAACCATAGTAGCGAAAGACGATTCATTGAAGAAAAATTAAATTCTTTACTTATAAAAGAAAGTTGAAAATGTAGTCTTAAAATGAAAAACGACTTCATATGTTTGGGTTGAAACTAAAATAACTAAGTAGATATTACTAACTGAATATAAAACAAAAGTGCTCATGTTCGATTCAAAACTAAAAATACAATCTATTTTGCAACTCAAACTGAACTAAACAAAGGCTGAAAACTTTTTAAGTTCAAATCAGTTTTTTTTTTGTGGTAAAAGAAAATTGGTTTTACTTTTTTTGGTCTGGATTTTAAACAATTGTAAATAGCTTTTTTCAACGAGAATTGAATTCGAGTGACGGACTATCTACTACGTAACTCTTTTACTATTGGTCGGATTTCTTTTGTTGGTTATGGTCTTTGTCTACACTGGACTTGATTATTATTACACTTCAAGTGTTGAAGACGATAAAACAAAAGGGTTGATGGGTAAGAAGTTTAATGTTTGTGAGATTGACATATCAATGTCGTAGATCATATGTAGCTAAGCAGCTAGGTATGGAGAACCAGGTCAGATCTAAATGTCGACACGACGGCAATAGGTATTATGACCGTATGACAATCCACTTTATTACTACGCTTAAGTGAATTATTGCACAAAGATTAAAAAATTTACATTTATCTAGAAAATATTTTTAAAGATATAATTTTAAAATCATTCAACCAATTATAAAAAAAGGCTGTAAAATTTTATTGGTTGAACAGTTTTTAATAAAATTAAAATTAATCTTAAAACCTCAAAATATATTTTAAAATCTTAAAACATCATCTATTTTAAAACAACATACATCTTTTAAAATATCATATAAAAAAACGGAGGGAGAACATTGTACAACTTTCATTATTAAAATAATGCCAAATGATTCTCTGGCAACCGGAATGGTGTTAGTTGACAGATGTATGTTTCAATCATGAGGCTACCTTTTGTTGAGATGTCAACTTTATTTTCATCGGTCTTTTAGGGTAACCCAGTAATGATGGGTCAAAACTTAGCTTATCACATAACAGCCTTACATGGGCCTTCTTCTCAACGAGGGTTGTTCAAATTTTACTTTGCTAATGACTAATGAGATGAGTTATAGTGTGAAATGTAAGTTACATGCTTCAATTTTCCAGTCAATATTAAATTATATAACTCCTCTTAATTAGAATGAGATACAAAACGAAGAGTTGTCCAGCTAACCTATTACTAAGTGATTCTCCGTACTTATGCGTATGTATAAATATTTATAAATAAACATATAATAATAATAATTAATTAGTGTTTTACTTTCAGTTTTATAAAATTTTGTAATATATAATCTATTTTAATTAATTACTTATTTAATTAGAAAGGTAATTTAAATATACAATATCTAATCAATTTGGTTAAATATTTAGATATATTAAATTGCATCTAGTTCTCTGTATTTAACCATAGTTTTTTTAAATAGCTTAACTTTTTTACTAATTATATTGTTTGCGATTAAGTTGATTATTATCTTAGATATGTAAATATATTTAAGTAAAATTATGTATAATTGTTTTTTTTTGAGAATCAAATAGAAAGATAAACTAAAGATTGACTAGTTCAAAATTGCATAAATATCATAAAAATTATATTTGAAACCTATGTATATAT
>CAJHQQ010002052.1:0-74297 GCA_905132885.1 Moricandia moricandioides
GTCAAATCTCCAAACAGAAAAATCTGGAATCACTTCGGTTAAAAGTGGGATAACTTCTTCATCATAACTCCTATGAGATTGATTCAACTTCAGGGTGATTATGCACTGATTTATGACTCCAAATCAAGATTCTTACATAATGATTCATTATGTTTTGATTAGGATCAAGAAGAAATTGCCAAATCTCCAAATAGGGTAAACTGGAATTACTTCGGTTGAATATGAGATAACTTCTTCGTCATAACTCCTATGATATTGATTCAACTCCAGGGAGATTATCCACTGATATATGAGCCCCACTCAATATTCCTACATCTTGCTTCATTCTGGTTTGATTAGAATCAAGAAGAAAATGCCAAAACTCCAAAAAGGGTAAATTGGAATCATTTAGGTTAAAAGTGGGAATAACTTCTTGATAATAACTCCTATGATATTGATTCAACTTCAGTGTGATTATTCACTGATTTATGACTCTAAATAAAGCTTCTTAGATATTGATTCATTCTGGTTTAAATAGAATCAAGAAAAAATTGTCAAATCTCCAAACAGGGTAATCTGAAATCACTTCGGTTAAAAGTGTGGTAACTTCTTCATCATAACTCTTATGAGATTGATTCAACTTCAGGGTGATTCTCCACTGATTAATGACTCAAAATCAAGCTTCTTACATCGTGATTCATTCAGTTATAATTAGAATCAAGAAGAAATTGCCAAATCTCTAAACAGGGTAAACTGAAATCACTTCGGTTAAAACTGGGAATAACCTTTTCATCATAACTCCTATGATAATGATTCAACTTCAGGGTGATTATAAACTTATTTATGACGCTAAATCAAGATTCGTACAGATTGATTCATTATGGTTTGATTATAATCAAGAAAAAGTTGTCAAATCTCAACACATGGTAAACTGGAATAACTTCGGTTGAATGTGAGATAACTTCTTTATTATAACTCCGATGATATTGAGTCAACTTCAGGGTGATCCTCCACTGATATGTGATTCTCACTAAATCTTCTTACGTCGTTTTTCATTATGTTCTGATTAAAATCAAGAAGAAATTGTCAAATCTCTAAATAGGGTAAACTGGAATCACTTTAGTTAAAAGTGGGAATATAGCTTCAACTTCTTCATCATAACTCCTATAATATTGATTCTACTTCAGGGTGATTATTCATTCTGGTTTGAATAGAATAAAGAAAAAATTGCCAGATCTCAAAACAAGGTAATCTAGAATCATTTCGGTTAAAAGTGGGATAACTTCTTCATCATAACTCCTACGAGACTGATTTAACTTCAGGGTGATTATGCACTGATTTATGACTCTAAATAAATATTCTTACATAATGATTCATTATGGTTTTATTAGAATCAAGAAGAAATTGCAAATCTCCAAATAGGGTACACTGGAATTACTTCGATTGAATGTGAGATAACTTCTTCATCTTAACTCCTATGATACTGATTCAACTTCAGGGTGATTCTACACTGATATATGAGTCCCACTCAATATTCTTACATTGTGATTTAGTCTTTTTTTATTAGAATCAAGAAGAGATTGTTGAATCTCCAAACATGATAAATTGTAATCACTTCGGTTAAAAGTGGGATAACTTTTTCATCATAACTCCTATGAGATTGATTCAACTTCAGGGTGATTTTCCACTGATTTATGACTCCAAATCAAGATTCTTACATCATGATTCATTCTTGTTTGATTAGGGTCAAGAAAAAATTGCCAAATCTCCAAACAGGATAAACTGGAATCACTTCGGTTAAAAGTGGGAATAACTTTTTCATCATAGCTCCTATGATATTGATTCAGCTAAAGGGTGATTATCCACTATTTTATGAATCCAAATCAAGCTTCTTACATATTAATTCATTCTGGTTTGAATATAATCAAGAATAAATTGTCAAATCTCCAAAAAGATTAATCTGGAATCACTTTTGTTAAAAGTGGAATAACTTCTTCATCATAACTCCTATGAGATTGATTCAACTTCAGGGTGATTTTACACTAATTAATGACTCCAAATAAATATTCTTACATCTTGATTCATTCTGGTTTAATTAGAATCAAGAAGAAATTGCCAAATCTCCAATAGGGTAAACTGGAATCACTTCGGTTAAAATTGGGAATAACTTTTTCATCATAACTCCTATGAGTTAAAATTGGGAATAAGTTTTTCATCATAACTCCTATGATATTGATTCAAATTCATGGTGATTATCCACTGATATATGAATCTAAATCAAAATTCTTTCATATTGATTCACTATGGTTTCATTAGAATCAAGAAAAAATTGTCAAATCTCCACACAGGGTAAACTGTAATAAGTTATATTGAATGCGAGATAACTTCTTCATCATAACTCCTATGATATTAATTCAATTTCATTGTGATTATCACTGATTTATGACTTGAAATAATGCTTCTTACATATTAATTTATTCTGGTTTGAATAGAATCAAGAAAAAATTGCCAAATCTCCAAAGAGGGTAATCTAGAATGACTTTGGTTAAAAGTGAGATAACTTCTTCATCATAACTGCTATGAGATTGATTCAACTTCAGGGTGATTCTCCACTGATTAAGTACTCCGAATAAAGCTTCTTACATCGTAATTAATTCTGTTTTAATTAGAATAAAAAGAAATTGCCAAATCTTCAAAAATGGTAAACTGGAATCACTTCGGTTAAAACTGTGAATAACTTTTTGACCATAACTCCTATGATATTGATTCAACTTCAGGGTGATTATCTGAAAGCTTTTAGATTTGAGAGAATAAGAATATTAGAAAGAGATTTAGAAGAAGAAATTAGAAGATTTATCCCTTCTCCAGATCTTAGGACCAGAAAAAAGATTTAAGGACCATGGAGACTAAGAAATGAGAGAACTGTCTATTTTTTCAGTCATACACGACATTACATATATAGGAGAGTGTACAAGGGTTTTACAGAGACAAGGAAATGAAATATGTGGTCTTGGTTAAGAGGGGAGTGTCCCGTTTTTGAATTTCAGCCAAGGGGAACCACAAGAAGGGCATCAAGTATCTTTGCCTAGATGTTGATCCCTTTCCAGCTGTGCCAGCCTGTCCAAGATTCCTTCTTCCTTTCTCTTCAACGGATAGACCAAGGTAAAAGGTAAAGAGAAGCAGTCGGGTAACTTTCCTTTTACCCGGGTAACCTATTTCTCACTTGGTCGACCCAACCCTTCTCCTTTCATCCTCTTGTTCTTGTTCTGAATAACGTCCTAAACTTAACATTATCCACTGATTTATGACTCTAAATAAAGCTTCTTACATATTTATTCATTATGGTTTGATTAGAATCAAAAAAAAATTCCCAAATCTCCAAACACGGTAAACTGGAATAACTTCGATTGAATATGAGATAACTTTTTCATCATAACTCCTATGATATTGATTCAACTTCAGGGTGATTATAAACTGATTTATGACTCTAAATCAAGATTCTTACATATTGATTCATTATGGTTTGATTAGAATCAAGAAAAAATTGCCAAATCTCCAAACTGGGCAAACTGGAGCCACTTCGGTTAAAAGGGGGATAACTTCTTCATCATAACTCCTATGATCTTAATTCAACTTCAGGGTGATTCTAAACTGATTTTTGAGTCCAAATAAAGCTTCTTACATCGTGATTCATTCTGTTTTGATTAGAATCAAGAAGAAATTTCCGAATGTCCAAATAGGGTAAACAGGAATCACTTCAGTTAAAAGTGAGATAACTTCTTCATCATAACTCCTATGATATTGATTCAACTTCGGGGTGATTATGCACTGATTTATGACTCTAAATAAAGCTTCTTACATATTGATTCATTCTGGTTTGATTAGAATCAGGAAGTAATTGCCAAATCTCCAAACATGATAAACTCGAATTACTTAGGTTGAATGGGAGATAACTTCTTCATCAAAAATCCTACGATATTGATTCAACTTCAGGGTTATTATCCACTGATATATGAGTCCCACTCAATCTTCTTACATCGTGATTCTATCAGGCTTGATTAGAATCAAGAAAAAATTGTCAAATATCCAAATAGGATAAACTGGAAGCACTTCGTTTAAAAGTTGGATAACTTCTTCATCATAACTCTTATGAGATTTATTCAACTTCAGGGTGATTCTCAACTAATTTATGAATATAAATAAAGCTTCTTACATCACAAATCATTCTGTTTTCATTAGAATCAAGAAGAAATTGCCAAATCTCCATAAAGGGTAAACTGAAATCACTTCGGTTAAAACTGGGAATAACTTCTTCATCATAACTTCTATGATATTGAATCACCTTCAGGGTGATTATCCACTGATTTATGATTACAAATCAATCTTCTGACATATTGATTCATTCTGGTTTGATTAGAATCAAAAAGAATTGCCAAATCTCCAAACAGGGTAAACTGGAATCACTACGGGTAAC
Source organism: Moricandia moricandioides (assembly GCA_905132885.1). Taxonomy (NCBI): domain Eukaryota; kingdom Viridiplantae; phylum Streptophyta; class Magnoliopsida; order Brassicales; family Brassicaceae; genus Moricandia; species Moricandia moricandioides. The sequence continues at coordinate 4,454 of CAJHQQ010002052.1, forward strand.
AGTTGGATAACTTCTTCATCATAACTCCTATGTTATTAATTCAACTTCATTGTGATTATCCATTGATTTATGACTTGAAAGCAAGATTCTTACATGATTTATTCTGGTTTGAATAGAATCAAGAAAAAATTGCCAAATCTCCAAAGAGGGTAATCTAGAATGACTTCGGTTAAAAGTGGGATAACTTCTTCATCATAACTGCTATGAGATTGACTCAACTTCAGGGTGATTCTACACTGATTAAGTACTCCAAATCAAGCTTCTTACATCGTGATTCGTTCTGTTTTAATTAGAATAAAAAACAAATTGCCAAATCTCCAAAAATGGTAAACTGGAATCACTTCGGTTAAAACTGGGAATAACTTGTTGATCATAACTCCTATGATATTTATTCAAGTTCAGGGTGATTATCTGAAAGCTTTTAGATTTGAGAGAAGAAGAAGATTAGAAAGAGATTTAGAAGAAGAAATTAGAAGATTTATCACTTCTCCAGATCGTAGGACCAGAAAAAAAATTTAAGGACCATGGAGACTATGAAATGAGAGAGCTGTCTAATTTTTCAGTCATACAGGACATTACATATATAGGAGAGTGTACAAGGGTTTTCCAGAGACATGGAAACGAAATATGTGGTCTTGGTTAAGAGGGGAGTGTCCCTTTTTGAATTTCAGCCAAGGGGAACCACAAGAAGGGCATCAAGTATCTTTGCCTAGATGTTGATCCCTTTCCAGCTGTGCCAGCCTGTCCAAGATTCTTTCTTCCTTTCTCTTCAACGGATAGACCAAGGTAAAAGATAAAGAGAAGCAGTCGGGTAACTTTCCTTTTACCCGGGTAACCTATTTCTCACTTGGTCGACCCAACCCTTCTCCTTTCATCCTCTTGTTCTTATTCTGAATAACGTCCTAAACTTAACATTATCCACTGATTTATGACTCTAAATAAAGCTTCTTACATATTTATTCATTATGGTTTGATAAGAATCAAAAACAAATTGCCAAATCTCCAAACACGGTAAACTGGAATAACTTCGATTGAATGTGAGATAACTTTTTCATCATAACTCCTATGATATTTATTCAACTTCAGGGTGGTTATAAACTGATTTATGACTCTAAATCAAGATTCTTACATATAGATTCATTATGGTTTGATTAGAATCAAGAAAAAATTGACAAATCTCCAAACAGGGTAAACTAGAATAACTTTGGTTGAAAGTGAGATAACTTCTTCATTATAACTCCTATGATATTGATTCAGATTCAGGGTGATTCTCCACTGATATATGATTCTGACTCATTATTCTTACATCGTGATTCATTCTGTCTTGATTAGAATCAAGAAGAAATTTCCGAATGTCCAAATAGGGTAAACAGGAATCACTTCGGTTAAAAGTGAGAATAACTTCTTCATCATAACTCCTATGATATTGATTCAACTTCGGGGTGATTACGGACTGATTTATGACTCTAAATAAAGCTTCTTACATATTGATTCATTCTGGTTTGATTAGAATCAGGAAGAAATTGCCAAATCTCCAAACAGGATAAACTCGAATTACTTAGGTTGAATGAGAGATAACTTCTTCATCATAAATCCTACGATATTGATTCAACTTCAGGGTTATTATCCACTGATATATGAGTCCCACTCAATCTTCTTACATCGTGATTCAATCAGGCTTGATTAGAATCAAGAAGAAATTGTCAAATATCCAAATAGGATAAACTGGAAGCACTTCGGTTAAAAGTTGGATAACTTCTTCATCATAACTCTTATGAGATTGATTCAACTTCAGGGTGATTCTCAACTAATTTATGAATACAAATAAAGCTTCTTACATCGTGAATCATTCTGTTTTCATTAGAATCAAGAAGAAATTGCCAAATCTCCATAAAGGGTAAACTGAAATCACTTCGGTTAAAACTGGGAATAACTTCTTCATCATAACTCCTATGATATTGAATCACCTTCAGGGTGATTATCCACTGATTTAGTATTCCAAATCAATCTTCTGACATATTGATTCATTCTGGTTTGATTAGAATCAAAAAGAATTGCCAAATCTCCAAACAGGGTAAACTGGAATCACTACGGGTAACAGTGGGATAACTTCTTCATCATAACTCCTATGATATTAATTCAACTTCATTTTGATTATCCATTGATTTATGACTTGAAATCAAGATTCTTACATATTGATTTATTCTGGTTTGAATAGAATCAAGAAAAAATTGCCAAATCTCCAAAGAGGGTAATCTAGAATGACTTCGGTTAAAAGTGGGATAACTTCTTCATCATAACTGCTATGAGATTGACTCAACTTCAGGGTGATTCTACGCTGATTAAGTACTCCAAATCAAGCTTCTTACATCGTGATTCGTTCTGTTTTAATTATAATAAAAAAGAAATTGCCAAATCTCCAAAAATGGTAAACTGGAATCACTTCGGTTAAAACTGGGAATAACTTTTTGATCATAACTCCTATGATATTGATTCAACTTCAGGGTGATTATCTGAAAGCTTTTAGATTTGAGAGAATAAGAAGATTAGAAAGAGATTTAGAAGAAGAAATTAGAAGATTTATCACTTCTCCAGATCGTAGGACCAGAAAAAATATTTAAGGACCATGGAGACTAAGAAATGAGAGAGCTGTCTAATTTTTCAGATTACATATATAGGAGAGTGTACAAGGGTTTTCCAGAGACAAGGAAACGAAAGATGTGGTCTTGGTTAAGAGGGGAGTGTCCCTTTTTGAATTTCAGCCAAGGGGAACCACAAGAAGGGCATCAAGTATCTTTGCCTAGATGTTGATCCCTTTCCAGCTGTGCCAGCCTGTCCAAGATTCTTTCTTCCTTTCTCTTCAACGAATAGACCAAGGTAAAAGGTAAAGAGAAGCAGTCGGGTAACTTTCCTTTTACACGGGTAACCTATTTCTCACTTGGTCGACCCAACCCTTCTCTTTTCATCCTCTTGTTCTTATTCTGAATAACGTCCTAAACTTAACATTATCCACTGATTTATGACTCTAAATAAAGCTTCTTACATATTTATTCATTATGGTTTGATTAGAATAAAAAAAAATTGTCAAATCTCCAAACACGGTAAACTGGAATAACTTCGATTGAATGTGAGATACTTTTTTCATCATAACTCCTAAGATATTGATTCAACTTCAGGGTGATTATAAACTTATTTATGACTCTAAATCAAGATTCTTACATATTGATTCATTATGGTTTGATTAGAATCAAGAAAAAATTGACAAATCTCCAAACAGGGTAAACTAGAATAACTTTGGTTGAATGTGAGATAACTTCTTCATTATAACTCCTATGATATTGATTCAACTTCAGAGTGATTCTCCACTGATATATGATTCTAAATCAATCATCTTACATCGTGATTCATTCTGTTTTGGTTAGAATCAAGAAGAAATTGCCGAATGTCCAAATAGGGTAAATTGGAATAACTTCGGTTAAAGTGGGAATAACTTCTTTATCATAACTCATATGATATTGATTCAACTTCGGGGTGATTATTCACTGAATTATGACTCCACATAAAGCCTCTTACCTATTGATTCATTCTGGTTTGATTAGAATCAGAAAGAAATTGCAAAATCTTCAAACAGGATAAACTTGAATTACTTCGGTTGAATGTGAGATAACTTCTTCATCATAACTCCTATGATATTGATTCAACTTCAGGGTGAATCTCCATTAATATATGAGTCCTACTCAAGATTCTTACATATTGATTCATTTGGTTTGATTAAAATCAAGAAGAAATTACCGAATCTCCAGACATGGTAAACTGTAATCACTTCGGTTAAAAGTGGGATAACTTCTTCATCATAACTCCTATGAGATTGATTCAACTTCAGGGTGATTCTCAACTAATTTATGACTCCAAATCAAGCTTGTTACATCGTGAATCATTCTGTTTTGGTTAGAAGAAGAAATTGCCAGATCTCCATAAAGGGTAAACTTTAATCACTTCGGTTAAAAGTGAGAATAACTTCTTTATCATAACTTCTATGATATTGAATCAACTTCAGGGTGATTATCCACTGATTTATGATTCCAAATCAATCTTGTTACATATTGAATCATTCTGGTTTGATTAGAATCAAAAAGAATTTGTCAAATCTCCAAACAGGATAAACTGGAACCATTACGGGTAACAGTGGGATAACTTCTTCATCATAACTCCTATAATATTAATTCAACTTCATTGTGATTATCCACTGATTCATGACACCAAATCAATCTTCCTACATATTGATTCATTCTGGTTTGAATAGAATCAAGAACAAATTGATTCAACTTCAGGGTGATTCTCCACTTATTAATGATCCAAATAAAGCTTCTTACTTCGTGATTCATTCTGGTTTATTTAGAATCAAGAAGAAATTGCCAAATCTCCAACTATGGTAAACTGGAATCACTTCGGTTAAAACTGGGAATAACTTTTTCATCATAACTCCTATGATATTGATTCAACTTCAGGGTGATTATCTGAAAGCTTTTAGATTTAAGAGAATAAGAAGATTAGAAAGATATTTAGAAGAAGAAATAAGAAGATTTATCACTCCTCCAGATCTACGGACCAGAAAAAGATTTAAGGACCATGGAGACTAAGAAATGAGAGAACTGTCTAATTTTTCAGTCATACACGGCATTACATATATAGGAGAGTGTACAAGGGTTTTCCAGAGACAAGGAAACGAAAAATGTGGTCTGGGTTGAGAGGGGATTGTCCCTTTTTGAATTTCAGCCAAGGGGAACCACAAGAAGGGCATCAAGTATATGTTTGCCTGGATTCTGATCCCTTTCCAGCTGTGCCAGCCTGTCCAAGATTCCTTCTTCCTTTCTCTTCAACGGATAGAGCAAGGTAAAAGGTAAAGAGATGCAGTCGAGTAGCTTTCCTTTTACCCGGGTAACCTTTTTCTCACTTTGTTGACCCAACCCTTCTCTTTCATCCTCTTCTTCATATTCTGAATAACGTCCTAAACTTAACATTATCCACTGATTGATGAATCTAAATAAATCTTCTTACATATTGATTCATTATGGTTAGATTAGAATCAAGAAAAAATTGTCAAATCTCTAAACATGGTAAAATAGAATAATTTCGGTTAAATGTGAGATAACTTCTTCATCATAACTCCTATGATATTGATTCAACTTCAGGGTGACTCTCCACTGATATAAGATTCTCGTTTAATCTTCTTACATCGTGATTCATTCTTTTTTGATTAAATCAAGAAGTAATTACTGAATCTCCAAACAGGGTAAACTGTAATCACTTTGGTTAAAAGTGGGATAACTTCTTCATCATAACTCCTATGATATTGATTCAACTTCAGGGAGATTCACAACTGATATATGAGTCCCACTAAATCTTAATACAACGTGATTCATCTTGTTTTGATTAGAATCAAGAAGAAATTGCCTAATCTCCAAACAGGATAATCTGGAATCACTTATGTTAAAAGTGGGATAACTTCTTCATCATAACTCCAATGATATTGATTCAACTTCAGGGTGATTATATACTGATTAATGAGTCCAATTCAAGCTTCTTACATCGTTATTCATTCTGGTTATATTAGTGTCAAGAAGAAATTGTCAAATCTCGAAACAGTGTAAACTCGAATCACTTCGGTTAAAAGTGGGATAACTTCTTGATCATAAGTCCAATGATATTGATTCAACTTCAGGATGATTCTCCACTGATTTATGAGTCCAAATAAAGCTTCTTACATTCTTGATTCATTATGTTCTGATTAGAATCAAGAAGAAATTGTCAAATCTCTAAACATGATAAACTGGAATCACTTCGGTTAAAAGTGGGATAACTTCTTCATCATAACTCCAATGATATTGATTCAACTTCAGGGTGATTATCCACTGATTTATGACTCCAAATCAAGCTTCTTACATCGTGATTCATTCTTTTTTAATTAGAATCAAGAATAAATTGCCAAATCTCCAAACAGTGTAAACTGGAATCACTTCGGTTAAAAGTCGGATAACTTCTTCATCATAACTTCTATGAGATTGATTCTACTTCAGGGTAATTCTCCACTGATTTATGACTCCAAATCAAGCTTCTTACATATTGATTCATTCTGGTTCTAATAGAATCAAGAAAAAAATTGCCAAATCTCCAAACAGGGTAATCTAGAATCACGTCGGTTAAAAATGGGATAACTTCTTGATCATAACTTCTATGAGATTGATTGAAATTCATAGTGATTTTCAACTGATTAATGACTCCAAATAAAGCTTCTTACATCATGATTCATTCTGGTTTAATTAGAATCAAGAAGAAATTGCCAAATCTCAAATATGGTAAACAGGAATCACTTCGTTTAAAACTAAGAATAACTTTTTCATCATAACTCCTATAATATTGATTCAACTTCAGGGTGATTATCAACTGATTTATGACTCTAAATTAATATTCTTACATATTGATTCATTATGGCAAAATTAAATAACTTCCGTTGAATATGAGATAACTACTTCATCATAACTCCTATGATATTGATTCAAGTTCAGGTTGATTCTCCACTGATATATGATTCTCACTCAATCTTCGTACATCTTTTTTCATTCTGCTTTGATTAGAATCAAGAAGCAATTGCTTTATCTCCAAACAGGGTAAACTGTAATCACTTCGGTTAAAAGTGCGATAACTTCTTCATCATAACTCTTATGATATTGATTAACTTCAGGGTGATTCTCCACTGATCTATGACTCCAAATCAAGTTTCTTACATCATGATTCATTCTGGTTTGATTAGAATCAAGAAGAAATTGTCAAATCTCCAAACAGGGTAAACTGGAATCACTTCGGTTAAAAGTGGGAATAACTTCTTCATCATAATTCCTATGAGATTTATTCAAGTTCAGGGTAATTCTCCACTGATTTATGAATCCAAATAAAGCTTCTTATATCATGACTCATTCTGGTTTGATTAGAATCAAGAAGAAATTGCCAAATCTCCAAACAGGGTAAATTGGAAGCATTTCTTTTAAAACTCGAAATAACTTCTTCATCATAAATCCTATGACATTGATTCAACTTCAGGGTGATTATCCACTTATGTATGACTATAAATCAAGATTCTTACATATTGATTCATTATGGTTTGATTAGAATCAAAAAGAAATTGTCAAATCTCCAAACAGGTTAAACTGAAATCACTTCGGTTGAATGTGAGATAGCTTCTTCATCATAAGTCCTATGATATTAGTTCAACTTCATGGTGATTCTCCACTGATATAAGAGTCCGACTCAATCTTCTTACATTGTGATTCAATCTGCTTTGATTAGGATCAAGAAGAAATTGTCAAATCTAAAAATAGGGTAATTGGAATCACTTCGGTTAAATGTTGGATAACTTCTTCATCATAACTCCTATGAGATTGATTCAACTTCAGGGTGATTATCCACTAATTTATGACTCCAAATTAAGCTTCTTACATCGTGAATCATTCTGGTTTGATTAGAATCAAGAAGAAATTGTCAAATCTCCAAACAAGGTAAACTGAAATCACTTCGGTTAAAAGTCGAAATAACTTCTTCATCATAACTCCTATTATATTGATTTAACTTCAGAGTGATTATCCACTAATTTATGACTCCAAATCAAGCTTCTTACATATTGATTCATTCTGGTTTGATAAGAATCAAGAAGAAATTTCCAAATCTCCAAAGAGTGTAATCTTGAATCACTTCGGTTAAAAGTTGGATAACTTCTTCATAATAACTCCTATGAGACTGATTAAACTTCAGGGTGATTCTGCACTGATTTATGACTCCAAATCAAGATTCTCAAATCGTGATTCATTATGGTTTGATTTGAATCAATAAGAAATTACCAAATCTCCAAACATCATAAACTGGAAGCACTTCGGTTAAAATTGGGAATAATTTCTTCATCATAACTCCTATGATATTGATTCAAATTCAGGGTGATTATCCACTGATTTATAACTCTAAATCAATATTCCTACATATTGATTCATTCGAACAGGGTAATCTGGAATCACTTCGGTTAAAAGTGGGATGACTTCTTCATCATAACTCCTATGAGATTGATTCAACTTGAGGGTGATTCTCCACTGATTTATCACTACAAGAAAACTAAGCTTTTACTAGGAAAATTTACTAGGAAAATAGTTCCTCGTAAAATTACTACGACTTTACTTCGATTTTACGAGGAAACCAGTTTTCCTTGTAAAGTGCTCGTAACCTTACGAGAAAAAGGTTTCCTCGTAAATTCGAAGTAACCTTACGTGGATATTACGAGGAAAATGTCATTTTCCTCGTAAACTCATAGTAATTTCTCTCCTCATAAAGTCCTAGTAATAGTTTACTACGAAATTAGGAGGAAAGGTTTTGTTACTACGCAATTAAGAGGAAATGGATAGAAAATATCGAATTTAAATCAAAAACGTATTTTGTACATACTTTTCCTAGCAATTTCCTAGTAAATTCTCAGATTCGAAAATTCCTATGAATACCACCATATGTGATTCATTTGAAACACACCAAAAAAAATCAGCTATAAGCGTAATCAAACACAAAAAAAATGTCCGCTCCGGGAAACACCAATAAGAAAACACTAATGAGATCGAGGTAGCTGAAGCAGAAATTGATGAGTTCTTACTCATTGATCCGCATAATCGTGAATACGAAGATGTTCCTGATCACTCAACGGACAAAGGTGTAGACGACGAGTTTTTAGAAAATGATGATGTTTCAACAGATGACGACAATGTATCCGAATGAATTATGTATGTATATAAGTTTGTTTAATCACAAAATGAATTTGAATTATATATGTTTTAAGTTTGTTTAATCACAAAATCAATTTGCATTTGGGGTTTGGGGTTTATGTGTAGAAGAGGTTAGGAGTTTGGTGGTAGAAGAGGTTATAAGTTAAGGAAGTTGTGGTTTGGGGTTAGGGGTTTCGAGTTTAGGGATTTATAAACCCTTTCCTCGTAAAACCCTAGTAATAGAAAACACGGGCATAGCTGTTTCCTCGTAAGGTCCTAGTAAGGTTTACTAGGGCTTTACGAGGAAACAAACAAGGGCATAGCTACTTCCTAGTAAGCTAGTTTCCTCGTAAAGGCCTAGTAACCCTCTTACGACCTTACGAGGAAATAGAAACACGGGCATATCTATTTCCTCGTAAGGTCCTAGTAACATTACTACGGCTTTACGAGGAAACCAAATTCCTTTTATATACTCAAGCAATCCAGTTTCTCATTTGCTAGTAACCTTCTCTCTAAATCCTCTAAAGGTACTCTCTAATTCGTAGTTAGGTGATTAGATTATGGAATTTAGATTAGGTGGTTAGTTTAGGGAATTTAGATTATGTTGGTTTACTTTTATTTAGTGTTTTTTTAAATCACGGGGAATTAATGTTTCGATTTTTTTTTAAAATATAGATGCCTAGACAGAGCAAGCTTGCTAAGGCTGCCGGTAGGAGGACGTCGTCTCTCGAGGGGAGTCACTACGGAGACATGTTTGGGCGTCAGGATGCTTCGGGTTCATCTTCGTCAGCTCCCGGTTCATCTTCGATTCCCGAGACTCAAGGAGCTTCTACGGCGTCCCGGGAACCACATCCTCCTCCTCCTCCTCCACCGGTCGGGGTTCATCCCGATTTGGATGTGCCGCCGAACGCACCCTTTGCGGTGTACACGGTGGAGGATATTTTGGCCCTTCCAGGCAGAGAAGGGCTCGCAGAGTTAGACCCTATCCGACGGGACGGCCGAAACGTATTATGGTATGTTTTAATTTTTAAAAAGTTTTTTTAATTTATTTCTTAATTAACAAAATATTTAGAAATTAATCTAATTAATGATTTATTTTGTGTCTTTACAGGTTCGGTGTTGACAATTGTGTCGGATCTAGCGTCTCGGACTGTATTAAGGGATACTTTCCCGATCCAGCTCCAAACTGGAGTATGACGGCGAGCCACACAAAAAAGACGTGGTTCAAATCGTTCGCTGTAAGTTTAATTAGTTAATTTATTTAAAATTATTTAAAATTATTAATATTATTGAACTAATCTGTCTTTTATTTTTTCTGGTTACAGCAAAAGTATCGTTGGTCTATTGGGATTCACCAGCGGGTGAAGAAGGAGTTTGAGGCTAAGGCAAGAGCACGATTGCTCGACATGGTCTACAACACAAACTCCGGGAACCACATGACCAAAGACGAGCATGGCAACACGAAGGTGCTTCACACCACGCGTCGAAAACCTCACGCGGGAATTCATCTAGACATGGTAAGATGATTTTTAATAACTATTTAATTTTTATTTTATTTGAATATTCCAAAATAATATTTAATTTTATAAATTAATTTTAGGCTAAGGAGACAGGAGTTCTTCCATCTCTGAAAGACCTTTACGAGAGGACCCACCGGAACAAGGCTGGGCAGTTTGTAGATCCTGCTTCCGAGCGGATCTACAACGAGGTTGTTGCCCGAGTTGACGAACGGCAGACCCAGTTGACTCAGCAGACTGGGACTCCAGTCATATTATCCACTGTTGAAGTGGATAAGATTTACGAGGAGGTAAATAATTTGGTTTTACTATTAATTTTAAATTTTTTCTTAATGTTATTAATATTTTTATTTACAGGTCGCCCCTAGGAAAAAGGGGTGTATCATCGGGATTGGTTCGGTTAACGATGTCCCTGCAGCGACATCGTCTTATCATCAGGAGAAGCACGATGTGAATGCTCAGCTACGCTCGGAGTTGTCTTCGCTCACCGAGCATGTCACTTCTCTCACTGATGTCCTCGAGATTATGGCGGTTGGAAACCCACATTTGGAGGAGATGTTGCATCAGAGATGGGAACGCGGAGGGATTCCAACCCAACAACATCCACCATCACAGTCACATCCGGCCACCAACTATGGAGAGGATTTCCCGAGCCAGGACGACTTCGTTCAGCAATTTCACGACCACCATCCCTAGTTTTTTTTATTTTTAATTGTATATTATGAATTTTAAAACTTTCTGTATATTATTTAGTTATTTATAAAATATTTTGTTTTTAGTTTTTATTTATAATTTGATTTTTTAAATTTTAAAAAAATAAAATAATTATATTTATAATTAATTTTTTTACTAGGGAAAAAAACATTTCGAAGCAAAATCCTCGTAAGGATTCCAAGTAAAATCCTCGTAACAGATTCTAGTAAGTTCCTCGTAAGCCTTTACTACGATCTTACGAGGAAAATATTACTACGATGTTACGAGGAAAACATACGAGGGGCTTACGAGGAAACCATACCCACGCATTTACGAGAAAATGTTTCCTCATAAGTTTTCTACGACCTTACGAGGAAAAAAGCTTTACGATGAACGTGTTTCGAAGAAACGTGTTTCCTCGTAATTTCCTAGTAAATGACCATTTACTAGGAAATTACGAGGAATACACGTCCTAGTAAGGGGCGAGTTTTCTTGTAGTGTATGACTCCAAATCAAGCTTCTTACATCGTGATTCGTTCTGGTTTAATTAGAATCTAGAAGAAATTGCCAAATCTCCATACAGGGTAAACTGAAATCACTTCGATTAATAGTGAGAATAACTTCTTCATCATAATTCCTATGATATTGAATCACCTTCAGGGTGATTATCCACTGATTTATGACTCCAAATCACGCTTCTTACATATTGATTCATTCTGGTTTGATTAGAATCAAAAAGAAATTGCCAAATCTCCAAACAGGGTAAACTGGAATCACTTCGGTTAACAGTGGGATAACTTCTTCATCGTAACTTTTATGATATTTATTTAACTTCAGGGTGATTATACACTGATTTATGAGTCCAAATCAAGTTTCTTACATCTTGATTCATTCTGTTTTGATTACAATCAAGAAGGAATTGCCAAATTAATGAAACCCTTACTGGTTTTGATCTCTTTTGATTGATCTTGAGGGTGATTAGGGTCAAACTTTTTATGTTTTTGAATTATGGATTGATGGTATTGCGGAAGAAGGTAGAGAGGATGATGATTCTTCAGAGATTGATCGATGGGGAGACGAATAACTTGTGTAGATGAGGGATGGAATATATATAGATGGACTTCAGGGAAGATCTATGGACTGATCCACACTTGTATAGATGCCCCAGTGATCGTGAAGTTTACCTCCACAAACAATGATCAAAGGCAAAGTCCTTTGCAGAGAATTAACTCCTAAGCATACAATGTTCAGAAGCTGAACAAGGGATTCACAGTTTGTAAGAAAGTTTTTAACAAAAAAGGTGAAAGATCTTATTGAGGTCATGCATAGCCTATATATAGTCTTACAAGAATGTAGAAAGCTAGAAATGATGTAGAAGACTAGGAACTTCGGAAACATAAATGAAGACTAAGTCTTTTTGACCAGTTTTATGTGTTTTGTTGAATGGCTATTGGATGATTACGACCAAGACTTTCTTGCTAACTCTTTTCTGGTATTTCTGGATGAGAGTGGGTCAGAAATCATCTGAATAGAGGCCTGATCGAATTTGGTTAGAAACAAACCCATAATGAACTTGTTATGAACTCTCCATGGGCTGCAACCTTCTTCTTGGGTCACTTGATCCAAAACAGATCCAAATGGTTTCTTGGACTGGAATTTCGTGGCTGATCCATCAGGAAAAGATAATGGATCCTTCACTTTGGTATTGATCTTCTTTGGGGCTAAGGAAGACAAGAATGATCCATCTGACCCAGCTAGGTCCATGGCAGCTTCAGCTCAGCTCGTCCTTGTGTAGTGTCACTCAGCTAATTCAGCTCATTTTGCTCCAAGTTTAGCTCACTCAGCTCATTCAGCTCATCTACTCTCACTTCAGCTATTTTCAGCTCAAAAAAACTCTCTTCAGCTGGTTTCAGCTCTTCCTCAGTTGCATTAGCTGGTTTTAGCTCAATCACACTCACTTCAGCTGGTTTCAGCTCTTCCTCAGTTGCATCAGCTTGTTTAAGCTCATCCACACTCTGTATCAGCTCTTCCTCAGTCTCACCAGCTAGGTGTAGCACAATATGCTCGCCTTCCATCCATCCTGGCTTGTCCTTTGTTGGATGATCAGCTGGCTCGGCCATGGTTACATAACATATTCCCAAACAGGGTAAATGGGAATCAATTCGTTTAAAAGTGGAAATTAACTTCTTCATTATAACTCCTATGATATTGATTAAAATTCAGGGTGATTATCCACTGATTTATGACTCCAAATCAAGCTTCTTACATATTGATTCGTTCTGGTTTGATTAGAATCAAGAAGAAATTTCCAAATCTCCATATAGGATAAACTGGAATCACTTCGGTTAAAAGTGCGATAACTTCTTCATCATAACTCCTATGAGATTGATTCAACTTCAGGGTGATTCTCCACTGATTTATGACTCCAAATCAAGCTTCTTATATAGTGATTCATTAAGGTTTGACTAGAATCAAGAAGAAATTGACAAATCTCCAAAAAGGGTAAACTGGAATCACATCCGTTAAAAGTGGGAATAACTTCTTCATCATAACTCCTATGATGTTTATTAAACTTCAGAGTGATTATCCACTGATTTATGACCCCAAATCAATCTTCTTGAATATTGATCCATTCTGGTTTGATTAGAATCAATAAAAAATTGCCAAATCTCCAAACAGGGTAAACTGTAATAACTTCGGTTGAATGTGAGATAACTTTTCATCATCTCCTATGATATTGATTCAACTTCAGGGTGATTCTCCACTGATATATGATTCCCACTCAATCTTCTTACATCATGATTCATTCTGGTTTGATTAGAATCAAGAAGAAATTACAAAATCTCCAAACAGGATAATCTAGAATCACTGCGGTTAAAAGTGGGATAACTTCTTTATCATAACTACTATGAGATTGATTGAACTTCAGGGTGATTATCCAGTGATTTATGACTCCAAATAAAGCTTCTTACATATTGATTCATTCTGGTTTGATTATAATCAAGAATGAATAGCCAAATCTCCAAACAGGAAAAACTAGAAACACTTCGGTTGAGTGTGAGATAACTTCTCCATCATAACTCCTATGATATTGAATCAACTTCAGGGTAATTATCCACTGATTTGTGACTCAAAATCAAGCTTCTAGTTTGATTAGACTCAAGAAGAAATTGTCAAATTTCCAAACAGGGTAAACTGAAATCACTTAGGTTAAAATTGGGATAACTTCTTCATCATAACTCTTACGATATTTATTCAACTTCAGTGTGATTATACACTGATTTATGAGTCAAAATAAAGCTTCTTACATCTTTATTCATTTTGATTTGATTAGAATCAAGAAGGAATTGCCAGATCCCCAAACATGGTAAACTAGAATCACTTTGGTTAAAGGTGAAATAACTTCTTTTTCATCACAACTCCTACGATATTGATTCAACTTCAGGATGATTATCCACACATTTATGAGTCCAAATTAAGCTTTTTAGATCTTGGTTTTGTTAGAATAAAGTGATTTAGAGTCTGCTTTGTTGAGAGAAATGAAGAACAACAAGAACATGAGAGAGAGAGTGAGAGAATTTTGTGGCGAAGACAAGAGAGAGAGAGAGAGAGAGAGAGAGAGAGAGAGAGAGAGAGAGAGAGAGAGAGAGAGAGAGAGAGAGAGAGAGAGAGAGAGAGAGAGAGAGAGAGAGAGAGAGAGAGAGAGAGAGAGAGAGAGAGAGAGAGAGAGAGAAAATCTATTTCCTTGCTTAATGTGTTTATGGGAACAACCCATAAATAGGGAAACAATAGGCAAGCAGATAGAAGAGAAAATAATAAACAAATACATCAGAAACAGCCAAATTGGCTCAGCCAGCAGCAGCGAAAGGGACATGTCTGAAGTGGTCCCAATTCTTCAGCTCACATGTGACTTCCCTTTGTCTTCTTATTCCAACAGCTCCACTGATTTATGAATCTGAATCAAGCTTCTTACAACAGCTCCACTGATTTATGAATCTGAAACAAGCTTCTTACATCGTGATTCATTCTGGTTTGATTAGAATCAAGAAGAAATTACCACATCTCCAAACATGGTAAACTAGAATCACTTCGGTTAAAAGTGGGATAACTTCTTCATCATAAATCCTATGATATTGATTCAACTTCAAGGTGATTATCCACTCATTTATGAGTCCAAATTAAGCTTCTTAGATCGTGATTCATTCTGGTTTGATTAGAATCAAGAAGAAATTGCCAAATATCCAAACAGAGTAAACTAGAATAACGTCGGCTAAAAGTGAGAATAACTTCTTCATCATAACTCCTCTGATATTTATTCAACTTCAGGGTGATTATCCATTGATTTATGACTCAAAATAAAGCTTCTTACATATTGATTCATTCTGGTTTGATTATAATCAAGAAAAAAATTGCCAAATCTTCAAACCAAGTAAACTGGAATCACTTCGGTTGAATGTGAGATAACTTCTTCATCATAACTCTTATGATATTGACTCAAATTCAAGGTGATTCTACACTGATATATGAGTCCTACTAAAGATTCTTACATATTGATTCATTTTGGTTTGATGAAAATCAAGAAGAAATTGCCAAGTCTTCAAATAGGGTAAACTAGAATCACTTCCGTTAAAAGTCGGATAACTTCTTCATCATAACTCCTACGAGATTGATTTAACTTCAGGGTGGTTTTCCACTGATTTATGCCTCCAAATCAAGCTTCTTACTTCGTGATTAAATATGGTTTGATTAGAATAAAGAATAAATTGCTAAATCTCCAAACAAGTAAAACTGGAATCACATCGGTTAAAAGTGGGAATAACTTCTTCATCATAACTCCTATGATATTGATTAAACTTCAGGGTGATTATACACTGATTTATGACTCCAAATCAAGCTTCGAACATATTGATACATTCTGGTTTGATGAGAATTAAGAAAAATTGCCAAATCTCCAAACAAGGTAAACTGGAATAACTTCGGTTGAATGTGAGATAACTTTTTTTATCATAACTCCTATGATATTGATTCAACTTCAGTGTTATTCTCCACTGATATATAAGTGCCACTCAATATTCTTACATCGTGATTATTCTGGTTTGATTAGAATGAAAAAGAATTTGCCAAATCTCCAAACAGGATAATCTAGAATCACTTTGGTTAAAATTGGGAATAACTTCTTCATCATAACACCTATGATATTGATTCAACTTCAGGGTGATTATCCACTGATTTATAACTCCACATCAAGCTTCTTACAAATTGATTCATACTGGTTTGATTAGAATCCAGAAGAAATTGCCAAATCTCCAAACAAGGTAAACTGGAATCACTTTAGTTGAATGTGAGATAACTTCTTCATCATAACTCCTATGATATTGATTCAACTTCAGGGTGATTCTCTACTGATATATGAGTCCCACTCAAGATTCTTACATATTGATTCTATAAAGCCCCGACCGCCCACAGCTAATGGGCCACCCACGCCCGCTCTCTCGGCCCGTGGGCCCCATCCCATTCCAACGGTCGGTGCGTAAATTTTTTTTCCAAGGCTCGAAATCGTTATTTACTGACCCTGCAATCACCACATGACGTTTCCCCGTGCTTTGGCCTCACTCACACGGTATCGCGAATCACTTTCCGATAGGTCACCCATCCTTTCACTACTCCAGCATAAGCACGCTAAACTCTGGAGTTCTAAACGGATTTGTGACGGAAAAGGTAAGTGCACTTTGGTGACATAGATAGCAAAATCAATTCTCTTAAGCCTTTCCACATATCACAACTCAGGATGTTACATATTCATTCTGGTTTGACTAAAGTCAAGAAGAAATTGCCAAATCTCCAAACAAGGTAAACTAAAATCACTTTGGTTAAAAGTGGGAGAACTTCTTTATCATAACTCATATGAGATCAATTCAACTTCAGGGTGATTATCTACTGATTTATGACTACAAATCAAGATTCTTACATATTGATTCATTCTGGTTTGATTATAATGAAGAAGAAATTACCAAATCTTCAAACAAGGTAAACTGGAATCACTTCGGTTGAATGTGAGATAACTTCTTCATCATAACTCCTATGATATTGATTCAAAATCAGGGTGATTCTACACTGATATATGAGTCCTACTCAAGATTCTTACATATTGATTCATTTTGGTTTGATAAAAATCAAGAAGAAATTGCCAAATCTCCAAATAGGGTAAACTGGAATCACTTTGGTTAAAAGTGGGATAACTTCTTCACCATAACTACTATGAGATTGATTTAACTTCAGGGTGATTCTCCACTGATTTATGCCTCAAAATCAATCTTATTTCTTCTTGATTAATTATGATTTGATTAGAACAAAGAAGAAATTGCCAAAACTCCAAACATGGTAAATTGGAATCACATAGGTTAAAAGTGGGAATAACTTCTTCATCATAACTCCTATGATATTCATTATACTTCAAGGTGATTATACACTGACTTATGTCTCCAAATCAAGCTTCGGACATATTGATACATTCTGGTTTTATGAGAATTATGAAAAAATTGTCAAATCTCCAAACAATGTAAACTGGAATAACTTCGGTTGAATATGAAATAACTTCTTTATCATAACTCCTATGATATTGTTTCGACTTCAGTGTTATTCTCCACTGATATATAAGTTCCACTCAATATTATTACATCGTGATTCATTCTGGTTTGATTAGAATGAAGAAGAATTTGCCAAATCTCCAAACAGGATAATCTAGAATCACTTCGGTTAAAAGTGGGAATAACTTCATCATCATAACTCCTATGATATTGATTCAAATTCAGGGTGATTATCCACTGATTTATGACTCCAAATCAAGCTTCTTACATATTGATTCATTCTGTTTTGGTTAAAATCAAGAATAATTTTCCAAATCTCTAAACAGAGTAAACTGGAGTAACTTCGGTTGAATGTGAGATAACTTTTTCATCATAATTCCTATGATACTGATTCAACTTCAGAGAGATTATCCACTGATATGTGAGTCCCAATCAATCTTCTTACATTTTGATTCATTCTGGATTGATTAGAATTAAGAAGAAATTGCCAAATCTCCAAACAAGATAATCTGGAATCACTTCGGTTAAAAGTGGGATAACTTCTTCATCATGACTCCTATGAGATTGATTAAGTTTCAGGGTGATCCTTCACTGATTTATTACTCCAAATAAAGCTTCTTACATCGTGATTCATTCTGGTTTAATTAGAATCAAGAAGAAATTGTCAAATCTCTAAACATGATAAACTAGAATCACTTCGGTTAAAAGTGGGATAACTTCTTCTTCATAATTCCTATGAGATTGATACAAATTCAGGGTGATTCTCCACTGATTTATGACTCCAAATAAAGATTCATACATCGTAATTCAATCTGTTTGATTAGAATCAAGAAGAAATTGCAAATCTCCAAACATGATAAACTGGAATCACTTCGGTTAAAAGTGGGATAACTTCTTTATCATAACTCGTATGAGATTGATTCAACTTCAGGGTGATTATCAACTGATATATGAATCCAAATAAAGCTACTTACATCGTGATTCTTTATGGTTTGATTAGAATCAAGACGAAATTGCCAAATCTCCAAACAAGATTAACTGGAATCAGTTCGGTTAAAAATGGGAATAAGTTCTTCATCATAACTCCTATGATATTGATTCAAATCTAGGGTGATTATCCACTGATTTATGACTCCAAATCAAGCTTATTACATATTTATTCATTATGGTTTGATTATAATCAAGAAGAAATTGCCAAATCTCCAAACAAGGTAAACTGGAATCACTTCGGTTGAATGTGAGATAACCTCTTCACCATAACTCCTATGATATTGATTCAACTTCAGGATGATTCTCCACTGATATATGATTCCTACTCAAAATTCTTACATATTGATTCATTCTGATTTGATTAAAATCAAGAAGAAATTACCGAATCTCCAGACAGTGTAAACTGTAATCACTTCTGTTAAAAGTGGGATAACTTCTTCATCATACCTCCTATGACACTGATTCAACTTCAGATTGATTCTCCACTGATTTATGACTCCAAATCAAGCTTCTTACATCATGATTCATTCTGTTTTGATTAGAATCAAGAAGAAATTGTCAAATCTCCAAACAGGGTAAACTGGAATAAATTCGGTTAAAAGTGAGAATAACTTCTTCATCATAACTTCTATGATATTGATTCAACTTCAGGGTGATTATGCACTGATTTATGACTCCAAATAAAGCTTCTTACATATTGATTCATTCTGGTTTGATTAGAATCAAAAAGAAATTGCCAAATCTCCAAACAAGATAAACTGGAATTACTTCGGTTGAATGTGAGATAACTTCTTCATCATAACTCCTAAGGTATTGATTCAACTTCAGGGTGATTATCCACTGATATATGAGTCCCAATCAATAATATACATCTTATTTCATTCTGGTTTGATTAGAATCAAGAATCAATTGTCAAATCTCCAAACATGGTAAACTGGAATAACTCCGGTTAAAAGTGGGAATAACTTCTTCATCAAAACTCCTATGATATTGATTCAAATTCAGGGTGATTGTCCACTGATTTTTGACTCCAAATCAAGATTATTACATATTGATTCATTCTGGTTTGATTAGAATCAAGAATAATTTGCCAAATTTCCAAACAGGGTAAACTGGAGTAACTTCGGTTGAATGTGAGATAACTTTTTCATCATAATTCCTATTATATTGATTCAACTTCAGGGAGATTATAAACTGATATATGAGTCCCAATCAATATTCTTACATTGTTATTCATTCTGGAATGATTAGAATCAAGAAGAAATTACCAAATCTCCAAACAGGATAATCTAGAATCACTTCGGTTAAAAGTGGGATAACTTCTTCATCATAACTCCTATGAGATTGATTCAGTTTTAGGGTGATTCTTCACTGATTTATTACTCCAAATCAAGCCTCTTACATCGTTATTCATTCTGGTTTAATTAGAATCAAGAAGAAATTGCAAAATCTCCAAACAAGGTAAACTGGAATCACTTTGGTTAAAAGTGGGATAACTTCTTCATCATAATTCCTATGAGATTGATTCAACTTCAGGGTGATTATCCACACATTTATGAGTCGAAATCAAGCTTCTTATATCTTGGTTCATTCTTTTTTTGATTAGAATCAAGAAGAAATTGCCAAATCTCCAAACAAGGTAAACTGGAATCACTTCGGTTGAATGTGAGATAACTTCTTCATCATAACTCCTACGAGACTGATTCAACTTTAGGGTGATTCTCCACTGATTTATTACTCCAAATCAATCTTCTTACATATATATTTTCATTCTAGTTTGATTAGACTCAAGAAGAAATTGCCAATCTCCACACAGGGTAAACTGGAATCACTTCGGTTATAAGTGGGATAACTTCTTCATTATAACTCCTATGATATTTATTCAACTTCAGGGTGATTATCCACACATTTATGGGTACGAATCAATCTTATTAGATCTTGATTCATTCTGTCCAAAAAGGATAAATTGGAATAAATTCGGTTAAAAGTGGGAATAACTTCTTGATCATTACTCCTATGATAATGACTTAACTTCAGGGTGATTCTCCACTGATATATGATTCCCAATTAATATTTTACATTGTTTTTCATTCTCCAAACAGGATAAACTAGAATCACTTCGGTTAAAAGTGGGATAAGTTCTTTATCATAACTCGTATGAGATTGATTCAACTTCAGGGTGATTATCAAATGATATATTAATCCAAATCAAGCTACTACATCGTGATTCTTTATGGTTTGATTAGAATCAAGAAGAAATTGCCAAATCTCCAAACAGGGTAAACTGGAATAACTTAGGTTAAAAGTGGGAATAACTTCTTCATCATAACTCCTATGATATTGATCCAACTTAAGGGTGATTATGCACTGGTTTATGACACCAAATAAAGCTTCTTACATATTGATTCATTCTGGTTTGATTAGAATCAAAAAGAAATTGTCAAATCTCCAAACTAGGATAAACTGGAATTACTTCGGTTGAATGTAAGATAACTTCTTCACCATAACTCCTATGATATTGATTCAACTTCAGGGCGATTCTCCACTGATATATGAGTCCCACTCAATATTCTACATCGTAATTCATTCTGTTTTGATTAGAATCAAGAATAAATTGTCAAATCTCCAAATAGGGTAGACTGGAATCACTTCGGTTAAAAGTGGGAATAACTTCTTCATCATATCTCCTATGACATTGATTCAAATTCAGGGTGATTATCCACATATTTATGACACCAAAATCAAGCTTCGTATATATTGATTTATTCTGGTTTGATTAGAATCAAGAATAATTTGTCAAATCTCCAAACAGGGTAAATTGGAGTAACTTCGGTTGAATGTGAGATAACTTTTTCATCATAACTCCTATGATATTGATTCAACTTCAGGGATATTATCCACTTATATGTGAGTCCCAATCAATATTCTTACATTGTGATTCATTCTGAATTGATTAGAATCAAGAAGAAATTGCCAAATCTCCAAACATGATAATCTCGAATCACTTCGGTTAAAAGTGGGATAACTTCTTCATCATAACTCCTGTGATATTGATTCAGTTTCAGGGTGATTCTTCACTGATTTATTACTCCAAATCAAGTTTCTTACATCGTGATTCAGTCTGTTTTAATTAGAATCAAGAAGAAATTGCCAAATCTCCAAACATGATAAACTAGATTCACTTCTGTTAAAAGTGTGATAACTGCTTCTTCATAATTCCTATGAGATTGATTAAACTTCAGGGTGATTCTCCACTGATTTATGACTCCAAAAAAAGCTTCTTACATCGTAATTAATTCTGTTTGATTAGAATAAAAAAAATGCAAATCTCTAAACATGATAAACTGGAATCACTTTGGTTAAAAGTGGGATAACTTCTTTATCATAACTCGTGTGAGATTGATTCAGTTTCAGGGAGATTCTTCACTGATTTATTACTCCAACTCAAGCATCTTACATCATGATTCATTCTAGTTTAATTAGAATCAAGAAGAAATTGGAAAATCTCCAAACAAGGTAAACTGGAATCACTTCGGTTAAAAGTGGGATAACTTCTTCATCATAATTCCTATGAGATTGATTAAACTTCAGGGTGATTATCCACACATTTATGAGTCCAAATCAAGCTTCTTATATCTTGTTTCATTGTTTTTTTTTATTAGAATCAAGAAGAAATTTTCAAATCTCCAAACAAGGTAAACTGGAATCACTTCGGTTGAATGTGAGATAACTTCTTCATCATAACTCCTACGAGATTGATTCAACTTTAGGGTGATTCTCCACTGATTTATGACTCCAAATCAAGCTTCTTACATATATATTCATTCTAGTTTGATTAGACTCAAGAAGAAATTGGCAATCTCCAAACAGGATAAACTAGAATCATTTCGGTTAAAAGTGGGATAAGTTCTTTATCATAACTCGTATGAGATTAATTCAACTTCAGGGTGATTATCAAATGATATATTAATCCAAATCAAGCTACTTACATCGTGATTCTTTATGGTTTGATTAGAATCAAGAAGAAATTGCCAAATCTCCAAATAAGGTAAACGGGAATAACTTCGGTTAAAAGTGGGAATAACTTTTTCATCATAACTCCTATGATATTGATTCAACTTCAGGGTGATTATGCACTGATTATGACTCCAAATAAAGATTCTTACATATTGATTCATTCTGGTTTGATTAGAATCAAAAAGAAGTTGTCAAATCTCCAAACAGGATAAAATGGAATTAATTCGGTTGAATGTAAGATAACTTCTTTATCATAACTCCTATGATATTGATTCAACTTCAGGGCGATTCTCCACTGATATATGAGTCCCACTCAATATTCTACATCGTAATACATTCTGTTTTGATTAGAATCAAGAATAAATTGTCAAATCTCCAAACAAGGTAAATTGGAATCACTTCGGTTAAAAGTGGGAATAACTTCGTCATCACAACTCCTATGATATTGATTCAAATTCAGGTTGATTATCCTCTGATTTATGACTCCAAATCAAGATTATTACATATTGATTCATTCTGGTTTGATTAGAATCAAGAATAATTTGCCCAATCTCTAAACAGGGTAAACTGGAGTAACTTCGGTTGAATGTGAGATAACTTTTTCATCATAATTCCTATTATATTGATTCAACTTCGGGGAGATTATACACTGATATATGAGTCCCAATCAATATTATTACATTGTGATTCATTATGGACTGATTAGAATCAAGAAGAAATTACCAAATCTCCAAACAGGATAATCTAGAATCACTTCGGTTAAAAGTGGGATAACTTCTTCATTATAACTCCTATGATATTGATTCAACTTCAGGGTGATTCTCCACAGATTTATGACTCCAAATCAAGATTCTTACATATATATTCATTCTAGTTTGATTAGACTCAAGAAGAAATTGCCAATCTCCAAAAAGGATAAACTAGAATCACTTTGGTTAAAAGTGGGATAAGTTCTTTATCATAACTCGTATGAGATTGATTCAACTTCAGGGTGATTATCAAATGATATATTAATCCAAATCAAGCTAATTACATCGTGATTCTTTATGGTTTGATTAGAATCAAGAAGAAATTGTCAAATCCCCAAACAGGGTAAATTGGAATAACTTAGGTTAAAAGTGGGAATAACTTCTTCATCATAACTCCTATGATATTGATTCAACTTCAGAGTGATTATGCACTGATTTATGACTCCAAATAAATCTTCTTACATATTGATTCATTCTGGTTTGATTAGAATCAAAAAGAAATTGTCAAATCTCCAAACATGATAAACTGGAATTACTTTGGTTGAAAGTAAGATAACTTCTTCATCATAACTCCTATGATATTGATTCAACTTCAGGGCGATTCTCCACTGATATATGAGTCCCACTCAATATTCTACATCGTAATATATTCTGTTTTGATTAGAATCAAGAATAAATTATCAAATCTCCAAACAAGGTAAATTGGAATCACTTCGGTTAAAAGTGGGAATAACTTTGTCATCATAACTTCTATGATATTGATTCAAATTCAAGGTGATTATCCACTGATTTATGACTCCAAATCAAGCTTCTTAAATATGGGTTCCTTCTGGTTTGATTAGAATCAAGAATAATTTGCCAAATCTCCAAACAGGGTAAACTGGAGTAACTTTGGTTGAATGTGAGATAACTTTTTCATCATAATTCCTATGATATTGATTCAACTTCAGGGAGATTATCCACTGATATGTGAGTCCCAATCAATATTCTTACATTGTTATTAATTCTGGATTGATTAGAATTAAGAAGAAATTGCCAAATCTCCAAACAGGATAATTTGGAATCATTTCGGTTAAAAGTGGGATAACTTCTTCATTATAACTCCTATGAGATTGATTCAGTTTCAGGGTGATTCTTCACTGATTTATTACTCCAAATAAAGATTTTTACATCATGATTCATTATTGTTTAATTAGAATCGAAAAGAAATTACCAAATCTCCAAACATGATAAACTAGAATCACTTCGGTTAAAAGTGGGATAACTTCTTCTTCATAATTCCTATGAGATTGATTCAACTTCAGGGTGATTCTCCACTGATTTATGACTCCAAATAAAGCTTCTTACATTGTAATTCATTCTGTTTGATTAGAATCAAGAAGAAATTGCAAATCTCCAAACATGATAAACTGGAATCACTTCGGTTAAAAGTGGGAAAACTTCTTTATCATAACTCGTGTGAGATTGATTCAACTTCAGGGTGATTATCAATTGATATATGAATCCAAATAAAGCTACTTAAATCGTGATTCTTTATGGTTTGATTAGAATCAAGAAGAAATTACCAAATCTCCAAACAGGATAAACTGGAATCACTTCGGTTAAAAGTGGGAATAACTTCTTCATCATAACTCCTATGATATTGATTCAAATTCAGGGTGATTATCCACTGATTTATGACTCCAACTCAAGCTTATTACATATTGATTCATTCTGGTTTGATTAGAATCAAGAATAATATGTCAAATCTCCAAACAAGGTAAACTGGAGTAACTCGGTAGAATGTGAGATAACTTTTTCATCATAATTCCTATTATATTTATTCAAATTCAGGGAGATTATACACTGATATATGTGCCAAACAATCTTCTTACATTGTGATTCATTCTGGATTGATTAGAATAAAGAAGAAATTGCCAAATCTCCAAACAGGATAATATGGAATCACTTCGGTTAAAAGTGGAATAACTTCTTCATCATAACTACTATGAGATTGATTCAGTTTCAGGGTGATTCTTCACTGATTTATTACTCCAAATCAAGCTTCTTATATTTTGATTCATTCTGGTTTAATTAGAATCAAGAAGAAATTATCAAATCTCCAAACAGGGTAAACTGGAATCACTTCTGTTAAAAGTGGGATAACTTCTTCATCATAATTCGTATAAGATTGATTCAACTTCAGGGTGATTCTCCACTGATTTATGACTCCAAATAAAGCTTCTTACATCTTAATTCATTCTGTTTGATTAGAATCAAGAAGAAATTGTGAAATCTCCAAACAAGGTAAACTGGAATCACTTCGGTTAAAAGTGGGAATAACTTCTTCATCATAACTCCAATGATATTGATTCAACTTCAGGGTGATTAACCACTGATTTATGACTAAAAATCAAGCTTATTACATATTGATTCATTCTGGTTTGATTAGAATAAAGAAAAAATTGACAAATCTCCAAACAGGGTAAACTGGAGTAACTTCGGTTGAATGTGAGATAACTTCTTCAAAATAATTCCTATGATATTGATTCAACTTCATGGAGATTATCCACTTATATATGAGTCCCACGCAATCTTCTTACATTGTTATTCATTCTGTTTTTATTATAATCAAGAAGAAATTGTCAAATCTCCATTTAGGGTAATCTGGAATCACTTAGGTTAAAAGTGGGATAACTTCTTCATCATAACTCCTATGAGATTGATTCAATTTCAGGGTGATTCTTCACTGATTTATTACTCCAATTCAAGCTTCTTACATCGTGACTCCTTCTGTTTTAATTTGATTCAAGAAGAAATTGCCAAATCTCCAAACAAAGTAAACATGAATCACTTTGGTTAAAAGTGGGATAAATTCTTCATCCTAATTCCTATGAGATTGATTCAACTTCAGGGTGATTATACATAGATTTATGACTCCAAATAAAGCTTCTTATATTTTGATTCAGTCTGCATTGACTAGAATCAAGAAGAAATTGCCAAATCTCCAAACAGGGTAAATTGGAATCATTACGGTTAAAAGTGGGAATAACTTCTTCATCATAACTCATGTGATATTGATTCAACTTCAGGGTGATTATCCACTGATTTATAACTCCAAATCATACTTCTTACAAATTGATTCATTCTGGTTTGATTAGAATAAAAAGCAATTACCAAATCTCCAAACAGGGTAAACTGGAATCACTTTGGTTGAATGTGAGATAACTTGTTCATCATAACTCCTATGATATTGATTCAACTTCATGGTGATTCTCCACTCATATATGATTCCCACCCAATCTTCTTACATCGTGATTCAATCTGGTTTGATTAGAATCAAGAAGAAATTGTCAAATCTCCAAAAAGGGTAAACTGGAATAACTTCGGTTGAATGTGAGATAACTTCTTCATCATAACTCCTATGATATTGAATAAAATTCGGGGTGATTATCCACTGATTTATGACTCCAAATAAAGCTTCTTACATATTGCTTCATTCTAGTTTGATTAGAATCAATAAGAAATTACCAAATCTCCAAACAAGGTAAATTGGAATCACTTTGGATTAATGTGAGATAACTTCAGGGTAATTCTGCACTGATATATTAGTCCTACTAAAGCTTCCTACATATTGATTCATTCTGGTTTGATTAAAATCAATAAGAAATTGCCAAATCTCCAAACTGCGTAAACTGGAATCACTTTAGTTAAAAGTGGGATAACTTCTTCATCACAATTCCTATGAGATTGATTCAACTTCAGGGTGATTTTCTACTCATTTATGACTCCAAATCAAGCTTCTTACATCGTGAATCCTTCTGGTTTGATTAGAATCAAGAAGAAATTGCTAATCTCCAAAGAGTAAAACTGGAATAACTTCGGTTAAAAGTGGGATAATTGCTTCTTCAAAATTCTTATGAGATTGATTCAACTTCAGGGTGATTCTCCATTGATTTATGACTCCAAATAAAGATTCTTACATCTTAATTCATTCTCTTTGATTAGAATCAAGAAGAAATTGTCAAATCTCCATACAAGGTAAACTGGAATCACTTCGGTTAAAAGTGGGAATAACTTCTTCATCATAACTCCAATGATATTGATTCAACTTCATGGTGATAAACCACTGATTTATGACTAAAAATCAAGCTTATTACATATTGATTCATTCTGGTTTGATTAGAATAAAGAAAAAATTGACAAATCTCCAAACCGGGTAAACTGGAGTAACTTCGGTTGAATGTGAGATAACTTCTTCATCATAATTCCTATGATATTGATTCAACTTCAGGGAGATTATCCACTGATATGTGAGTCCCAATCAATCTTCTTACATTGTGATTCATACTGGATTGATTAGAATCAAGAAGAAATTGCCAAATCTCCAAACAAGATAATCTGGAATCACTTCGGTTAAAAGAGGGATAACTTCTTTAACATAACTCCTATGAGATTGATTCAGTTTCAGGGTGATTCTTTACTGATTTATTACTCCAAATCAAGTTTCTTACATCGTGATTCATTCTGGTTTAATTAGAATCAAGAAGAAATTGTCAAATCTCCCAACATGATAAACTAGAATCACTTCGGTTAAAAGTGGGATAACTTCTTCTTCATAATTCCTATGAGATTGATTCAACTTCAGGGTGATTCTCCACTGATTTATGACTCCAAATAAAGCTTCTTACATCGTAATTCATTCTGTTTGATTGGAATAAAAAAAATTGCAAATCTCCAAACATGATAAACTGGAATCACTTCGGTTAAAAGTGGGAAAACTTCTTTATCATAACTCGTGTGAGATTGATTCAACTTCAGGGTGATTATCAATTGATATATGAATCCAAATAAAGCTACTTAAATCGTGATTCTTTATGGTTTGATTAGAATCAAGAAGAAATTACCAAATCTCCAAACAGGATAAACTGGAATCACTTCGGTTAAAAGTGGGAATAACTTCTTCATCATAACTCCTATGATATTGATTCAAATTCAGGGTGATTATGCACAGATTTATGACTCCAAATCAAGCTTCTTACATATTTATTCACTATGGTTTGATTATAATCAAGAAGAAATTGCCAAAACTCCAAACAAGGTAAACTTGAATCACATCGGTTGAATGTGAGATAACTTCTTCATCATAACTCCTATGATATTGATTCAACTTCAGGGTGAATCTCCATTAATATATGAGTCCTACTCAAGATTCTTACATATTGATTCATTTGGTTTGATTAAAATCAAGAAGAAATTACCGAATCTCCAGACATGGTAAACTGTAATCACTTCGGTTAAAAGTGGGATAACTTCTTCATCATAACTCCTATGAGACTGATTCAACTTCAGAGTGATTCTCAACTGATTTATGACTCCAAATCATGATTTTTACATCATGATTCATTCTGTTCTGATTAAAATCAAGAAGAAATTTCCAAATCTTTAAACAGGGTAAACTGGAATAACTTCGGTTAGAAGTGGGAATAACTTCTTCATCATAACTCATATGATATTGATCCAACTTCAGGGTGATTATGCACTGAATTATGCCTCCAAATAAAGCTTCTTACATATTGATTCATTCTGGTTTGATTAGAATCAAAAATAAATTGTCAAATCTCCAAGTATGATAAACTTGAATTACTTCAGTTGAATGTGAGATAACTTCTTCATCATAACTTCTATGATATTGATTCAACTTCAGGGTGATTCTCCACTGATATATGACTTCCACTCAATATTCTACATCATAATTCATTCTGGTTTGATAAGAATCAAGAAGAAATTAACAAATCTCCAAACAAGGTAAACTGGAATCACTTCGGTTAAAAGTGGGATAACTTCTTTATCATAACTCCTATGAGATTGATTCAACTTCGAGGTTATTATCCACTAATTTATGACTCCAAATCAATATTCTTACATCATGATTCATTATGGTTGGATTAAAATCAAGAAGATATTGCCAAATCTCCAAACAGGGTCTGGAAGAAACTGGAAGAACTTCAATTAAAAGTGGCAATAACTTATTCATCATAACTCCTATGATAATGATTCAACTTCAGGGTGATTATACACTGATTTATGAATCGAAATCAAGCTTCTTACATCGTGATGCATTCTGGTTTAATTAGAATCAAGAAGAAATTGCCAAATCTCCATTCACGGTAAACTGGAATCACTTCGATTAAAAGTGGGAATAACTTCTTCATCATAACTCCTATGATATTGAATCACCTTCAGGGTGATTATCCACTGATTTATGACTCCAAATCAAGCTTCTTACATATTGATTCATTCTGGTTTGATTAGAGTAAAAAAAAATTTGCCAAATCTCCAAACAGGGTAAACTGGAATCACTTCGGTTAATAGTGGGATAACTTCTTCATCGTAACTCTTATGATATTTATTCAACTTCAGGGTGATTATACACTGATTTATGAGTCCAAATCAAGCTTCTTATATCTTGATTCATTCTGTTTTGATTAGAATGAAAAGGGAATTTCCGAATTAATGAAACCCTTACTGGTTTTGATCCCTTTTGATCGATCTTGAGGGTGATTAGGGTCAAACTTTTGATGTTTTTGAATGATGGATTGATGGTATTGCGGAAGAAGGTAGAGATGATAATGATTCTTCAGAGATTGATCGATGGGGAGACGAATAATTTGTGTAGATGATGGATGGAATAGAGATAGATGGACTTCAGTGAAGGTATATGGACTGAACTACACTTGTATAGATGCGCCAGTGATCGTGAAGTTTACCTCCACAATCAATGATCAAAGGCAAAGTGCTTTGAAGAGAACTAACTCCTAAGCATACAATGTTTCGAAGCTGAACAAGAGATTCACAATTTGTAAGAAAGTTTTTGACAAAAAAGGTGAATGATCTTATTGAGGTCGTGCATAGCCTATATATAGTCTTACAAGAATGTAGAAAGCTAGAAATGATGTAGAAAACTAGGAACTTCGGAAACAGAAATGAAGACTAAGACTTTTTGACCAGTTTTATGTGTTTTGTTGAATGTCTCTTGGATGATTACGACCAAGACTTTCTTTCTGACTCTTTTCTGATATTTCTGGATGAGAATGGGTCAGAAATCATCTGAATAAAGGCCTGGTCTAATTCGGTAAGAAACAAACCCATAATGCACTTGTTATGAACTCTCCATGGGCTGTGTAGAATAAAGATGGTTAAATGATATAGGAAGCATGAAGGATTTGGGAGGAAGTGATTTTGGGTTGTCCGTACAACCGGCCGTACAATTGGTCGACCCAAAATCACCTTGGACGAAAAGTTACCCGGGTAACTATCAACTCGACCAGGAATCACTTTTACCACTTACCACACAGATAAGGCTTGACCAGAGGATAAGAGAGGTTCGTCTGGACAGGCTGGCTCATGGCTGGAAAGGAAGAGCATATGGTCAAGATTCCTTTGGCATCAAGCGTGTGTAGCTTCTGATCCAAGCATTTCAAATGGACGCTCCTCCCCGGCTTGACTACACACGTTGGTCTTTGTTTACGTTAAACCTTATCCTAATCTTCCTCTATATTTTGTAACACTTGCTTACCATCAAGTATAACGAGCATTTTCAGTGTCTCTCTCTTGTTTATCTCTCTAAGTTCTCTCTAATGGTTTCTTAGTCTATCTGGTTGATACTCTACATTTCTTGTCAAGTCTCTCTATTCTCTCTTCTACTTTCTGTTTATGCTCGTGTTTCTCTCAAGATTTCATGGTATCAGAACCTTTTTCCCTTAGATCTGGCTTGTGATTGTTGAAGATCTCAAGAACACTCTTTTTGATCCGGGACACTCAAGATGGAGAACACAAAGACCACAGTCATTCCGGTTACACTTAAAAGTGGGAACTACTTGTTATGGTCTCGTGTAGTGAAGACCGCAGTGGGAAGTAAGGGCCTGTGGAATCATGTTCTAGAGGATGAATCTCAAAAGCTCATTACTCAGGAAGGTGATAAGGAAGTTGTCGTGTGTGATGAAGTGAAATGGATACAAGAAGATCTATTGGTGATGTCTATCCTTCAAAGTTCACTGTATCCATCCATCTTGGAGGCATATAGCTACTGTGAGAAGGCAAAAGACTTGTGGGATACACTTCAGAAGGTGTATGGGAACATCTCAAACCTTACCAGGGTATTTGAGATAAAGAGGGCCATCAACAACCTACCTCAAGAAGACATGGAGTTTACCAAGCATTTGGGAAAGTTTAGAGATCTATGGTCAGAACTTGAGATGTTCAGGCCAAGTACTACTGATTCGGATGAGCTAAATGAAAGGCGTGAGCAAGATAAGGTCTTTGGCCTACTACTCACACTTAACTCCACCTATAATGATCTCATCAAGCATATCCTGAGATCAGAGAAGCTGCCAACCCTTGAAGTAGTATGCTCACAAATCCCGAAGGAACAAGGGTCCTTGGGTCTCTTTGGTGGAAAGGGGGAGCTCACACTAGCCAATCAAGCTGAGGTGCCTCAAGCAAACAAGGTAAACAGATATGAAGACAGACGAGTCAATGGAACCTATGAGGAAAGGAGGTTCAATGGGAACTGTGATCATTGCAAGAGACATGACCACAAGAAGAATCAGTGCTGGATACTCCACCCTCATCTCAAACCGGCCAAGTTCTTAAAAGATAGGGAAGCAAGGGAAAATGTCACCTATGGAGCAAGTGATCAACATGGAACTGGTGCCCCAAGTCGATCAAATGAAGCTGAGGATCGAGAAGGGGGTGAGAACAAAGCTCTGGTAACTTACATTGCCCACCAGAACAACCATCCAACTAGGACCAACGAGCATGAGTTCATCCGGAGATCAGACATGGATGTACTCATCAAAATGCTCAAGGATAATGGTAAAACACTTGGTATGTCAGTGGGTATTCATTTGGTGCATCTAAGGGTGCTAGTGTCCGTGATCATATTGATAATGCTTATACTCATTATAGGATAATTGGTCAATCTCATACTCCTCATAACATGTCTAAACCTTTAATAGTTAATTATGGTGCATCTCTTCATATGATAAGTGATACTACTCTTATTAGGGATATAGAACCAGCCAATGGACATGTTATGATTGCTATTGGAGACAGAATACCAATTAGGGGTATAGGCAAGTTGAAATTGTTTGATAAGGAGACTAAAGCGTTTTACATGCCTGAATTCACTTCAAACCTGCTGTCTTTCAAGAAATGCACCACTAATCTTAATTGTAATGTTATCTTTAGTCCTAATGATGTGAAGTTTCAGGATATTGAGAGCAGTCAGTTGATTGGGCAAGGAGTGACAAAAGGAGACTTATATTTGCTTGAAGAGCTTACTTCTTTTCTTAATCATAGATGTTCATTTACTTCTGTTTCTTCTTCTAGTTTGAATAAGAATGTTTTATGGCATGCTAGACTAGGACATCCTCATGTTAGAGCTTTAAACTTAATGGTTCCAGGTGTTGTGTTTAAAAATAATGATTGTGAAGCTTGTATCTTAAGCAAGCATTGTAAGACTGTGTTTCATAAATCCACAACTATCTATGATCATTGTTTTGACTTGATTCACTCGGATGTTTGGACTGCCCCTTGTTTGTCTAGGGAGAACCATAAATATTTTGTTACATTCATAGATGAGAAATCTAAATACACCTGGATAACCTTGATTCCATCTAAAGATAGGGTACTTTATGCATTTAGAAACTTTCAAAACTATGTTACTAACCATTTCAATGCCAAACTCAAAATTTTTAGATCAGATAATGGTGGAGAGTATACAAGCCAAGCATTAAAGCAACACCTATCTCAACATGGAATTCTTAATCAAACAAGCTGTCCCTATATCCCTCAACAAAATGGAGTGGTAGAGAGAAAGAACATACACCTTATGGAAGTGGCAAAGGTCTATTATGTTCCAAGCTAATGTCCCAAAGAAGTTCTGGAGTGATGCGGTTGCTACTGCTTGTTACCGTATCAACAGAACTCCAACCAATATCCTTGATGATAAGTCACCATTTGAGGTTTTAAACAAGCATACACCAACCTTAGATCATATCCGTGTCTTTGGTTGCCTTTGCTTTGTTCTTAAACCAGGAGAGCTGAGGAACAAGTTGGAAGCAAAGAGCACTAAAAGGATATCCATTGGATACTCGTCAACTCAAAAAGGTTACAAGTGTCAACTCAAAAAGGTTACAAGTATTATGATCCAGTAACAAGAAGGGTTCTTTTGTCAAGGGATGTGAATTTTGTGGAGGATAAAGGTTTCTATGAAGAAAAGAACCAGGCAGAGTTGAAAGACTTAGCTACTGATAAGGCATCTAATTTGCGGATTATCCTGGAGAGTCTTGGGATTAATCTGTCCCAACATCCACAGACTGGAGGAGGACATCATCAAGGTCCCCCCACCACTGAAGATAATCAAGCTCCCCACCTTGACCATGAGAGGGGGGGGGGAATAAAGCTGAAACTAATGACAATCAAGATGAGGAAGGATCAGGCACTCATGATCAAGGTGTGGATCAAGGAAATGAGGAGGAAGAACAAAACCAACCTGAGGTTAAACCTAAGAAGGAGTACGAGGGTAAGGAACCCTCCATCAAACTGGATAAACACCAGGGTATATTACAATGCACAGGCTGTAGAGTACCCATCTCAAGTATCATGCTCACTCGCATACTACCCTGAAGATCACTGTGTCTTTATGACTAGTCTGGATGAGAGTTATGTTCCAGAATCATATGAGGAGACAATCAAGGATAAGGAGTGGAAGGAATCAGTAGGAGCTGAAGCTGATGCAATGGTTAAGAATGACACTTGGTATTAGAGTAGCTACCAAGAGGGAAGAAGGCAGTGTCTAGTAGATGGATTTTCACAATCAAGTATTTAGCAAATGGGAAGGTTGATAGAAAGAAGACACGATTGGTTGCTAGAGGATTTACTCAGACCTATGGTGAAGACTACCTAGACACATTTGCTACAGTTGCAAAGCTTCACACCATTAGAATAACATTGTCAGTAGTAGTGAATCTAGAATGGGGTCTGTGGCAAATGGATGTGAAGAATGCATTTCTTCAAAGGATAACTTGAAGATGAAGTCTATATGTATCCTCCTCCTGTATTAGAACACTTGGTGAAGAAAGGAAACGTTCTAAGGTTGAAGAAGGCTATTTATGGTCTTAAACAGTAACCAAGGGCTTAGTATAACAAACTTAGCACCACCTTGAATAGAAGAGGCTTCAAACGGTCTGAACTCGATCACACCCTCTTCACCCTCACTACATCCTCAGGTATTGTTGTCCTTCTAGTATATGTTGATGATATCATCATCACTGGAAGTGAAAAAGTAGGTATACAAGCTACCAAAGATTATCTAAAATCTGTCTTTGAAATTAAAGATTTTGGGGAGATGAAATACTTTCTTGGAATATAGATATGTAGGTCTAAGGAAGGTTTATTTCTGTCCCAAAGAAAATATACACTTGATCTTTTGAAAGATGCAGGGTTGTATGGAGGAAAGACATCTAAAACTCCTCTTGAAGATGGATATAAGGTCCCACGTGAGGGGAGATTGAAGACAGTCCACCATTTCAAGATGCCAAGCTTTATAGAAAGCTTGTTGGTAAGTTGATTTACTTAACCATTACAAAACCTGATATATGTTTTGTTGTGAATCAGGTAAGTCAACATATGCAAGCCCCAAAGGAGCATCACTGGAACATGGTGAATAGACTACTCATGTACCTGAATGGATCAATAAATCAAGGAGTATGGATGGGTTGCAACAAGACCACTGAAGTGGTAGGATATTGTGATGCGGATTGGGCAGGAGATAGAATGGATAGGAAGTCCACAACGGGTTATTGCACATTTATTGGACGCAATCTGGTCACTTGGAAGAGCAAGAAGCAGAAGGCGGTGTCATGCTCAAGCGCAGAAGCTGAATATAGAGCCATGTTGAAGCTGACAAATGAGTTGATATTGATGAAGGGTATACTGAAGCACTTGGGGGTTGATCAAGACACACCTATGACAATGCATTGTGACAATCAAGCAGCCATCCACATTGCCTCCAACTCAGTGTTCCATGAGAGGACAAAGCATATTGAAGTGGATTGTCATAAGGTGGGGCAAATGATTGTATCCGGAGATATCTTGCCTTTTTACACAAGGAGTGATGATCAACTAGCTGATGTGTTCACCAAGGTAGCTAGGCAGAAGACTATTGAGTCCATTCACACGATATTAGAACTCATTGATCTCACCAAAAGGAGCTAATCCCCTTTGTCATGAGGTATTTACTCTTTTCCTTGTCAAGGTTTTATCCATAAGGAGGGTTTTCTTTGATAAGGTTTTTAATGAGGAAGATCTCATGGCATCCAAGCTTGACTGGTTCCCATAGTCAAGCTAGAGGGGGAGTGTTGAATAAAGATGGTTAAATTATAGAGGAAGCATGAAGGATTTGGGAGGAAGTGATTTTGGGTTGTCCGTACAACTGCCCGTACAAGTGGCCATACACTTGGTCGCCCCAAAATCACCTTGGACGAAAAGTTACCCGACGTAACTATCAACTTGACGAGGAATCACTTTTACCACTTACCACACGGATAAGGCTTGACCAGAGGATAAGATAGGCGTGTCTGGACAGGCTGGCTCATGGCTGGAAAGGAAGAGCATCTGGTCAAGATTCCTTTGGCATCAAGCGTGTGTAGCTTCTGGTCCAAACATTTCAAATGGACGCTCCTCCCCGGCTTGACTACACACGTTTTGGTCTTTGTTTACGTTAAACCTTATCCTAATCATCCTCTATATATTGTAACACTTTCTTACCATCAAGTATAACGACCATTTTCAGTCTCTCTCTCTCGTTTATCTCTCTAAGTTCTCTCTAATGGTTTCTTAGTCTATCCGGTTGATCCTCTATATTACTTGTCAAGTCTCTCTATTCTCTCTATTATCTCTTCTACTTTCTGTTTATACTCGAGTTTCTCTCAAGATTTCAGGCTGCAACCTTCTTCTTGGGTCACTTGATCCAAAACAGATCCAAATGGTTTCTTGCGCTTGAATTTCGTGGCTGATCCATCATGAAGAGATAATGGATCCTTAACTTTGGTGTTAAGCTTCTTTTGGGATGAGAAAGACAAGACTGATCCATCTGACCCAGCTAGGTCCATGGCAGCTTCAGTGTCACTATGATTTAGCTCAGCTCGTCCTTGTGTAGTATCACTCAGCTGATTCAGCTCATTCTGCTCCATGTTTAGCTCACTCAGCTCATTTAGCTCATGTATTATCACTTCAGCTAGTTTCAGCTCAAACACACTCTCTTCAGCTGGTTTCAGCACTTCCTAAGTTACATTAGCTGGTTTTAGCTCAATCACACTCACTTCAGCTGGTTTCATCTCTTCCTCAGTTGCATCAGCTAGTTTAAGCTCGTCCACACTCTGTATTAGCTCTTCCTCAGTCTCACCAGCTGGGTTTAGCTCAGTATGGTCACCTTCCATCCATCATGGCTTGTCATTTGTTGGATGATCAGCTGGCTCGGCCATGGTTAAACTGGAATAACTTCGGTTGAATGTAAGATAACTTCTTCATCATAAATCCTATGATATTGATTCAACTTCAGGGTGATTCTCCACTGATATATGAGTCCCAGCCAATCTTCTTATATCGGGATTCATTCTTTTTTTTATTAGAATCATGAAGAAATTACCAAATCTCCTAACAAGGTAATCTTGAATCACTTCGGTTAAAAGTGGGATAACTTCTTCATCATAACTACTATGAGATTGATTCAACTTCAGGGTGATTATCCACTGATTTATGACTCAAAATAAAGCTTCTTACATATTGATTCATTCTGGTTTGATTAAAATCAAGAAGAAATTGCCAAATCACCAAACATGGTAAACTGGAATCACTTCAGTTAAAAGTCAGATAACTTCTTCATCATAACTCCTATGATATTGAATCAAATTTAGGGTGATTATCCACTGATTTATGACTCCAAATCAAGCTTCTTACATCGTGAATCATTCTGGTTTGATTAGAATCAAAAAGAAATTGCAAAATCTACTAACAGGATAAACTGGAATTACTTCGGTTGAATGTGTAAGATCACTTCTTCGTCATAACTCCTATGATATTGATTCAACTTCATGGCGATTCTCCACTGATATATGAGTCCCACTCAATATTCTACATCGTAATTCATTCTGGTTTGATTAGAATAAAGAATAAATATTTAAATCTCCAAATAGGGTAAACTGAAATCACTTCGGTTAAAAGTGGGAATAACTTCTTCATCATATCTCCTATGATATTGATTCAAATTCAGGGTGATTATCCACTGATTTATGACTACAGAATCAAGCTTCTTATATATGGATTTATTCTGGTTTGATTAGAATCAAGAATAATTTGTCAAATATCCAAACAGGATAAATTGGAGTAACTTCGGTTGAATGTGAGATAACTTTTTCATCATAATTCCTACGATATTGATTCAAATTCAGGGATATTATCCACTTATATGTGATTCCCAATAAATATTCTTACATTGTGATTCATTCTGGATTGATTAGAATCAAGAAGAAATTGCCAAATCTCCAAACAGGATAATCTGGAATCACTTCGGTTAAAAGTGGGATAACTTCTTCATCATAACTCCTATGATATTGATTCAGTTTCAGGGTGATTCTTCACTGATTTATTACTCCAAATCAAGTTTCTTACATCGTGATTCAGTCTGTTTTAATTAGAATCAAGAAGAAATTGCCAAATCTCCAAACATGATAAACTAGAATCACTTCGGTTAAAAGTGGGATAACTGCTTCTTCATAATTCCTATGAGATTGATTCAACTTCAGGGTGATTCTCCACTAATTTATGACTCCAAATAAAGCTTCTTACATCGTAATTCATTCTGTTTGATTAGAATAAAAAAAAATGCAAATCTCTAAATATGATAAACTGGAATCACTTCGGTTAAAAGTTGGATAACTTCTTTATCATAACTCGTGTGAGATTGATTAAACTTCAGGGTGATTATCGTCTGATATATGAATCCAAATAAATATAATTACATCGTGATTCTTTATGGTTTGATTAGAATCAAGAATAAATTACCAAATCTCCAAACATGATAAACTGGAATCACTTCGGTTAAAAGTGGGAATAACTTCTTCATCATAACTCCTATGATATTGATTCAAATTCAGGGTGATTATGCACTGATTTATGACTCCAAATCAAGATTCTTACATATTTATTCATTATGGTTTGATTATAATCAAGAAGAAATTACCAAATCTCCAAACAAGGTAAATTGAAATCACTTCGGTTGAATGTGAGATAACTTCTTCATCGTAACTCCTATGATATTGATTCAAATTCAGGGTGATTCTCCATTGATATATGAGTCCTACTCAAGATTCTTACATATTGATTCATTCTGGTTTGATTAAAATCAAGAAGAAATTACCGAATCTCCAGACATGGTAAACTGTAATCACTTCGGTTAAAAGTGAGATAACTTCTTCATCATAACTCCTATGAGACTGATTCAACTTCAGAGTGATTCTCAACTGATTTATGACTCTAAATGAATATTCTTACATCGTGATTCATTCTGTTTTGATTAGAATCAAGAAGATATTACTAAATCTCCAAACAGGGTAAACTGGAATAACTTCGGTTAAAAGTGGGAATAACTTCTTCATCATAACTCCTATGATATTGATCCAACTTGAGGGTGATTATGCACTGACTTATGACTCCAAATAAAGTTTCTTACATATTTATTCATTCTGGTTTGATTAGAATCAAAAAGAAATTGCCAAATCTCCAAGCATGATAAACTGGAATTACTTCAGTTGAATGTGAGATAACTTCTTCATCATAACTTCTATGATATTGATTCAAACTTCAGGGTGATTCTCCACTGATATATGACTCCCACTCAATATTCTACATCGTGATTCATTTATGGTTTTGATTAGAATCAAGAAGAAATTACAAATCTCCAAACAGGTAAACTGGAATCACTTCGGTTAAAAGTGGGATAACTTCTTTCATCATAACTCCTATGATATTGATCCAACTTGAGGGTGATTATGCACTGACTTATGACTCCAAATAAAGTTTCTTACATATTTATTCATTCTGGTTTGATTAGAATCAAAAAGAAATTGCCAAATCTCCAAGCATGATAAACTGGAATTACTTCAATTGAATGTGAGATAACTTCTTCATCATAACTTCTATGATATTGATTCAAATTCAGGGTGATTCTCCACTGATATATGAATCCCACTCAATATTCTACATCGTAATTCATTCTGGTTTGATAAGAATCAGGAAGAAATTGACAAATCTCCAAACATGGTAAACTGGAATCACTGCGGTTAAAAGTGGGATAACTTCTTTATCATAACTCCAATGATATTGATTCAACTTCAAGGTGATTATCCACTAATTTATGACTCCAAATCAAGATTCTTACATCGTGATTCATTATGGTTGGATTAGAATCAAGAAGATATTGCCAAATCTCCAAACAGGGTAAACTGGAAGCACTTCGGTTAAAAGTGGCAATAACTTATTCATCATAACTCCTATGATAATGATTCAACTTCAGGGTGATTATCCACTGATTTATGAATCTGAATCAAGCTTCTTACATCGTGATTCATTCTGGTTTAATTAGAATCAAGAAGAAATTGCCAAATCTCCATACACGGTAAACTGAAATCACATCGGTTAAAAGTAGGAATAACCTCTTCATCATAACTCCTATGATATTGATTAAACTTCAGGGTAATTATCCACTGATTTATGAATCCTAATAAAGATTCTTGCATATGGATCCATTCTGGTTTGATTAGAATCAATAAAAAAATTGCCAAATCTCCAAACAGGGTAAACTGGAATAACT
The DNA here is from genome assembly GCA_905132885.1 of Moricandia moricandioides. Lineage (NCBI taxonomy): Eukaryota > Viridiplantae > Streptophyta > Magnoliopsida > Brassicales > Brassicaceae > Moricandia > Moricandia moricandioides. Next base: position 44,714 of record CAJHQQ010002052.1, read on the forward strand.
TCGGTTAAATGTGAGATAACTTCTTCATCATAAATCCTATGATATTGATTCAACTTCAGGGTGATTCTCCACTGATATATGAGTCCCAGTCAATATTCTTATATCATGATTTAATCTTTTTTTATTAGAATCAAGAAGAAATTACCAACTCTCCAAACATGGTAATCTTGAATCACTTCAGTTAAAAGTGGGATAACTTCTTCATCATAACTACTATGAGATTGATTCAACTTCAGGGGGATTATCCACTGATTTATGACTAAACATAAAGCTTCTTACATATTGATTCATTCTGGTTTGATTAGAATCAAGAAGAAATTTCCAAATCTCCAAACATGATAAACTGGAATCACTTCGGTTGAATGTGAGATAATTTCTTCATCATAACTCCTATGATATTGATTCAACTTCAGGGTGATTCTCCACTGATATATGAGTCCCAGTAAATCTTCTTATATCTTCATTCATTCTGTTTTGATTAGAATCAAGAAGAAATTACCAAATCTCCAAACAGAGTAATCTAGAATCACTTCGGTTAAAAGTGGGATAACTTCTTCATCATAACTACTATGAGATTGATTCAACTTCAGGGTGATTATCCACTGATTTATGACTCAAAATAAATCTTCTTAAAGATTGATTCATTCTTGTTTTATTAGAATCAAGAAGAATTTTCCAAATCTCCAAACATGATAAACTGGAATTACTTCTGTCGAATGTGAGATAACTTCTTCATCATAACTCCTATGATATTCAGTCAACTTCAGGGTTATTATCAACTGATATATGAGTCCCACTCAAGCTTCTTACAAATTAATTCATTCTGGTTTGATTAAAATCAAGAAGAAATTGCCAAATCTCCAAACATGATAAACTTGAATAACTTCGGTTAAAAGTGGGATAACTTCTTTATTATAACTCATATGAGATTGATTCAACTTCAGAATGATTATCTACTTATTTATGAATCCAAATAAATCTACTTACATCTTGATTCTTTCTTTGTCGATTAGAATCAAGAAGAAATTTTAAAATCTCCAAACTGGGTAAATTAGAATAGTTTCGGTTAAAAGTGGGAATAACTTCTTCATCATAACTCCTTTGATATTGATTCAACTTCAGGGAGTTTATCCATTGATTTATGACTCCAAATCAAGCTTCTTACATATTTATTCATTCTGGTTTGATTAGAATCAACAAGAAATTGCCAAATCTCCAAACAAGGTAAGCTGGAATCACTTCGGTTGAATGAGAGATAACTAGTTCATCATAACTCCTATGATATTTATTCAACTTCAGGGTGATTCTCCACTGATATAAGAGTCCTAATGAAGCGTCTTACATATTGATTCATTCTGGTTTGATTAAAATCAAGAACAAATTACCAAATCTCCAAATAGGGTAAACTGGAATCATTTCAGTTAAAAGTGGGATAACTTCTTCACCATAACTCCTATGAGATTGATTCAACTTCAGGGTGATTCTCTATTGATTTTTGACTCCAAATCAAGATTCTTACATCGTGATTCCTTTTGGTTTGACTAGAATCAAGAATAAATTGTCAAATATCCAAACAGAGTAAATTGGAATCACTTCGGTTAAAAGTGGGATAACTTCTTTATCATGACTCATATGAGATTGATTCAACTTCAGGGTGATTATCTACTAATTTATGACACCAAATAAAGCTACTTACATCTTGATTCTTTCTGGTTTGATTAGAATCAAGAAGAAATTGTCAAATCTTCAAACAGGGTAAACTGAAATCACTTTGGTTAAAAGTGGAATAACTTCTTCATCATAACTCCTATGATATTGATTCAACTTCACGGTGTTTATCCATTGATTTATGACTCCAAATAAAGCTTCTTACATATTAATTCATTCTGGTTTTATTAGAATCAAAAAGAAATTGCAAAATCTCCAAACAAGGTAAACTGGAATCACTTTCGTTGAATGTGAGATAAATAGTTCATCATAACTCCTATGATATTTATTCTACTTCATGGTTATTCTCCACTGATATATGAGTCCTACTAAATCTTCTTACATATTGATTCATTCTGTTTTCATTTAAATCAATAAGAAATTACCAAATCTCCAAACATGGTATTCTGGAATCACTTCAGTTAAAAGTGGGATAATTTATTCATCATAACTCCGATGAGATTGATTCAACTTCAGGGTGATCCTCTACTGAATTATGACTCCAAATCATGCTTCTTACATCGTGATTCCTTCTGGTTTGATTAGAATCAAGAAGAAATTGCCAATCTCCAAACAGGGTAAACTGGAATCACTTCGGTTAAAAGTGGGAATAACTTCTTCATCATAACTCCTATGATATTTATTGAACTTCAGGTGATTATCCACTGATATATGAGTATCACTCAAGCTTCTTACATAATTATTCAATATGGTTTGATTAAAATCTGGAAGAAATTGCCAAATCTCCAAACAGGGTAAACTGGAATCACTTCGGTTAAAAGTGGGATTACTTCTTTATCATAACTCATATGAGATTGATTCAACTTCAGGGTGGTTATCTACTGATTTATGAATCCAAATAAATCTACTTACATCTTGATTCTTTCTGTTTTGATTAGAATCAAGAAGAAATTGTAAAATCTCCAAACAGGGTAAATTGGAATAATTTCGAATAAAAGTGGGAATAACTTCATCATCATAACTCCTATGATATTGATTCAACTTCAGGGTGTTTATCCATTGATTTATGAATCAAAATAAAGCTTCTTACATATTGATTCATTCTGGTTTGATTAGAATCAAGAAGAAATTGCCAAATCTCCAAACAAGGTAAACTGGAATCACTTCGGTTGAATGTGAGATAACTAGTTCATCATAACTCCTATGATATTTATTCAACTTCAGGGTGATTCTCCACTGATATATGAGTCCTAATAAAGCGTCTTACATATTGATTCATTCTGGTTTGATTAAAATCAAGAAAAATTACCAAATCTCCAAACACGGTAAACTGGAATCACTTCAGTTAAAAGTGGGATAACTTCTTCATCATAACTCCTATGAGATTGATTCAACTTCAGGGTGATTCTCTACTGATTTATGAATCCAAATCAAGCTTCTTAAATCGTGATTCCTTGTGTTTTGATTAGAATCAAGAAGAAATTGCCAATCTCCAAACAGGGTAAACTGGAATCACTTCGGTTAAAAGTGGGATAACTTCTTCATCATAACTCCAATGATATTGATTCAACTTCATGGTGATTCTCCACTGATTTATGAGTCCAAATAAAAATCTTACATCTTGACTCATTCTGGTTTGATTATAATCAAGAAGAAATTGTCAAATCTCCAAACAGGTTAAACAAGAATTATTTCGGTTAAAAGTGGGATAACTTATTCATCATAACTCCTATGTGATTGATTCAACTTTAGGGTTATTCTCCACTGATTTGTGACTCTAAATCAAGGTTCTTACATCGTGATTCATTCTGTATTGATTAGAATCAAGATGAAATTTTCGAATCAAGATGAAATTGTCAAATCTCGAAACAAGGGTAAACTGGAATCACTTCGGTTAAAAGTGGGAATAACTTCTTCATCATAACTCCTATGATATTGATTCAACTTCAGGGTGATTATCCAATGATTTATGAATCCAAATCAAGATTATTGTATCTTGATTCATTATGGTTTGATTAGAATCAAGAATAAATGGCCAAATCTCCAAACAGGGTATATTGGAATAACTTCGGTTGAATGTGAGATAACTTCTTCATCATAACTCCTATGATATTGATTCAACTTTAGGGTGATTCTCCACTGATATATGATTCCCAATCAAGTTTCTTACATCGTGATTCAATTTGGTTTGATTAAAATCAAGAAGAAATTGCATAATCACCAAACATGGTAAACTAGAATCACTTTAGTTAAAAGTGAGATAACTTCTTCATCATAACTCCTATGATAATGAATAGACTTTAGGGTGATTTTTCACTGATTTATGACTCCAAATGAAGCTTCTAGTTTGATTAGACTCAAGAAGAAATTGTCAAATCTCCAAACAGGGTTAACTCGAATCACTTTGGTTAATACTGGGATAACTTCTTCATGTTAAGTTGAGGTGCTTAATGAGGGTGGGTGAAAGGGGAAGCAGGAAGGAGAAGAGTTTGTGTCGACCATGTCCATACCAGCCCGTACAATCCGTACAGGCCGTACAGGTCAAGGGCGACCCAAACTGAAAAGTAGTCATCCGGGTAAAAAGAAAGTTACTCGACCACTTACCACTTACCTTAATATCCGTTGGAAGAAAGGAAGAAGGGAGTCTTGGACATGCTGGCACAGACTGGAAGGGATAAGCATCTCGGTCAAAGATGCTGATGCTCTTCTTGTGGCTCTCCCTGGTTCAGATTTGAAATAGGCGCTCCCCTCTCCACCTTGTCCACAGGTTTACTCTTCCTTTTGTTCTAGAAACCTTTGTAATGCCTCTATATATACATTGTGTCGAGTATCAATAAGAATTAAGCAGTTCCAGTCTTTCTTTTCTCTCCATACTCACCAAGTTCATCATGGTTCTTTATAGAGTCTAGTTCACATCTCTGTCCATTCTTTGCATTCTGTCCATTAAATCTCTTTACTCTTTCTAATTCTAAACATTTCATGGTATCAGAGCCAGGTTACTGATATTCTGGGTTTGTGTTCTTCATTTGGTGAGTTCAAGGTTGAAGCTTTTGTTTGAAGATCTGGGTAAAAAGTTTGAAGATTGAGGCTGTCTAGTGAAGAAAACTAAAGTCTTTCTGGGTTGTTCTAAAGTCTCAACCTTTTCTGGGTGCTAAACTCTATTGTTCTTCAGCTTCATTCAAAGACTCAAGCTTTCTCAGTTCTGGGTAACTCAAAAACAAGATGGAAGGAAAACAAGATGGCTATACCAGTAACCTTAAAAGGGAGTGGTAACTACCTTTTGTGGTCAAGACTGGTGAAAACAGCAATTGGGAGAAAGGGTTTATGGAATCACATCACTGATGAACCTCCAAAACCAGTTGCTAAAGTGGGAGGAGGAGTGACTAAGCTTTCTTTGGCTGATGAGAACAAATGGGCTCAAGAAGACATGACTGTGGTCATGTATTGCAAGCCTCCCTCGAGACCTCTATCCTTGAAGCTTACAGCTATTGTGAGACTGCCAAAGACCTATGGGAGACTCTTCAGAAGGTCTATGGAAACACATCAAATCTGAGCCGTGTGTTTGAGGTGAAGTGAGCCATAAACACTCTTGTGAAGGAAGAGGTGGAGTTCACTAAGCACTTGGGGAAGTTCAGAGCATTATGGTCTGAACTTGAGATGCTGAGGCCAAGTACTATGGATCAATAGATCATCATGGAAAGGAAAGAGCAGGATCAAGTCTTTGGCTTGCTTCTGACCCTGAATCCTGTCTACAACGACATGATCAAGCACATTTTGAGGTCATCTAAGCTGCCATCCTTGGAGGAAGTGTGTGCTCATATCCAGAAAGAAGAGGGATCACACGGATTGTTTGGAGGAAGAGGGGATCTATCCTTAGCAAACAAGGAAGAGGTTACACAAGCAAACAAGGCAATGTACAAACCTGAGGATAGAAGATATGGTGAAGACAGGAGGTTTGGAGGTAACTGTGATCATTGCAAGAAGCCTGGCCACAAATGGAGTCTGTGCTGGATCCTACATCCTCATCTCAAGCCAACTAAGTTCATGAAAGAGAGGGAAGCAAGAGCTCACCTTTCTAATGAAGCAAGTGAAGCTGGTCCTTCTGTAAGTGGGTCTACCATGCGTGAGGGTGAAGGAAAGCCAATGGCATCTCAACACTCTTCAATCAAGAACATGGACCAGGAGCCCATAAGGAGGTCTGACATTGATGCTCTTATCAAATCTCTTAAGGAGAATGGTAACACACTCAGAAACACCCTTGGTTACTCATATGCTGCTCATATACTGCCTAAGACTCTTGATCAAGTAAATGTTTTAGGAGAATCGCATAGATCATATGTTGTTGCTAGTGTCTTAACTAAACCATAGATTGTTGATTCTTGTGCCTCTCATCACATGATAAGTGACACCAGTCTTATAAAAGATATAGAACCTGCTTATGGTCATGTGATGATTGCAAATGGTGATAAAGTAGCAATTAAAGGAATTGGAAAACTAAACTTATTTGATAAAGAGTCTAGAGATTTCTATATGATTGAGTTCACTTCTAATCTTTTCGCTGTCAAGAAATGCACTACTGATTTACAATGCAATGTTATCTTTAGTCCTAATGATGTGAAGTTTCAAGATATTGAGAGCAGTAAGTTGATTGGAACAGCAGTAACCAAGGGAAATCTTTATATGCTTGAAGACACTATTCCTCTTTCCAGTGCTAGTTACTCATTTAGTTCTGTTTATGCTTTCAATAATGATGCATTGTGGCATGCTAGATTAGGTCATCCTCATGTTAGAGCTCTTATTTTAATGTTTCCACGTGTCATGTTCAAGAATAATGAGTGTGAAGCATGCATTTTTGGTAAACATTGTAAGACAGTCTTTAAGAAATCAAGTACTATCTATGAAAAATGCTTTGATCTTGTTCATTCTGATGTATGGACTGCTCCTTGTTTATCTAAAGAAAACTATAAGTATTTTGTCACTTTTATTGATGAAAAATCTATATACACCTTGATGACACTCATTAAAACTAAGGATAGGGTGCTTGATGCATTTAAGAATTTTCAGACTTATGTTACTAACCATTATAATGCCAAGCTTAAGATTTTCAGATCAGATAATGGTGGGGAATACACAAGTCATGCATTCAAACAACACCTAGCAGAACATGGAATCCTGCACCAGACGAGTTGTCCTTACACTCCACAACAGAATTGAGTGGCTGAAAGGAAGAACAGACACCTCATGTAGGTTGCAAGGTCGATGATGTTCCAAACCAATGTTCAAAAGAGGTTCTGGAGTGATGATGTGATGTCTGCTTGCTATCTTATAAATAGGATACCAACTAGAATACTAGAGGATCAGTCTCCTTTTGAAGTCCTGAACAAGGTCAAACCTTCTCTAGATCATCTAAGGGTGTTTGGGTGTCTTTGCTATGTACTGGTGCCAGGAGAAATTAGGAACAAGTTGGAACCCAAGAGTACTAGAGCCATGTTCGATATTCTACAACTCAGAAGGGATACAAATGCTTTGATCCTCAAACAAGAAGGTTACTAGTATCTCGGGATGTCAAGTTTTTGGAGTCAAGAGGGTACTATGAAGAAAATAGCTGGGAAGATCTGAAGGATATAGCTCAAACATCTGACAAGGCTGCGAGCCTTAGGATAATTATGGAAGGTATTGGGATTAACTTAATCCAGGATCAGAGGAAGCAGAGTGTACACCAACCTCATGAAGCTGAAGAATCATCTCACCTTGATCATGAGGGGGTAAATGAACCAGAAGATGTTGAGAATGAGGAAGGAAAGCTCTGGAAGTCCTTACCAAGGTGTGATGGGAAATGAGGAAGCACCTGAGGAAAATGATCAGAATGAAAATGTAACGACCGGGTTATGTGAACCGGTTTTTATTTTTTTAATCTGAATTATGATTAAACCAATCTTCACATCACTTATGTCGATTGCTAAACGGGACCGTATATGTGTATCATATATATATATATATATATATATATATATATATATATATATATATATATACTTCTCTACAAAGAAACCTAAAACTTCATTATTATGTCAGCCGCCTTCCTCCCTTGTTGCCATTCACGAGCATGATCTCTCCACACCTCCTTCTTCTTAATGGATTTCTCTTGGTGTAGAAGGAGAACACAACACCCGTGTGTCACCACCATTGTCTACCTCTTCTCATCACCGGGAAGCTACGTTCTCGTCACCGGAATCATTGAAAGCCACCACCGTCGAGACTTGGGCAAGTATGATCACGATCTCAGTCTTTCTTGTGCACCAAGCTTCTTTCTTCCACCATTGATTGACCACTGATCATCTGAACGAAGGAGGGTCAGAGATCCTTGCCGCGCCGGAGCCACCGTCAACCATGGATTACCACCACGACTCTTCTTCCACTTGAGATGATACGTTGTCTTGTCAAAGGCCATCACCTCCAGCTAGTTGACGTTATGTACCGAGTCCGAGAGATATAGAACGTGAACAAAGTTGGACCACCGCGTCTCACCACCACCGGCTCCCGTCACTGTTAGCCGTAAGCCATTGGAGAAACAAGGCATATCACCAGTGGGTCGTGTCATGATCACTTGAGATCGTACCAACCACCGTGATCCAATCATCCAAGCACGTGTTAGTTAAGTTTCTCAACCTTATCATCACGTTTGGTAATTAGGTGAATTAACCTAATTATTATAATTCCTAATTGATTGTGCGTAGGAATCAACCATGGATCGTAGGAGTGACTTGCAAGACAAGTAATTCATTTTAAAGTCTTGAGTACCCGACCATTTTCCGAGTATTTCCGATCTTGGCTAAGGTGAGGGCTATTCCCAAACTTCTCGTACACGGCTTAGGATTTTGAATAAACATAATTTAGTTCTAATGTGTTCCGTCTTCGTGAAATCGAGTCTGTTAGAGTCTGCTTGTTTAGTTATTAGGTTCTATGTTAAACCGGATATAGGTGTTAGAGGGTTCAACATTGCTTGTTCACTGAGAATTAATATTAATATATATATATATATATAAATATAAGTATTTGTTGTGAAATGAGGTGAAATGTTGTGGTCGACTACGGAGACGTAATTCCGTAGGGCAGTTTGTGATCAGTGTATTTTCTGTGGAGATGTTGCGGCATAACATAGTCGACCTGTTGTTGCCAAGGCTGAGGTCGATAAATCGTCTACGGGCGTGTGTTACCGAGCACGTATTCGGCGTTGTTGTTTTTGGCCTGTTAGTGGGCAGCGGGGTGTGTACCTCGCTAGGACCATTGTTTGTTCTTTGGGTACTTTAGGTACCGTGTTTGTTACGTGTTAGAATTAAATTATATTTTTTCAGAGTGTTATGACCGGGTCCATGGACTTCGGGTTTAGCTTCCCATACCTCACTGAGTGACTCCCCTGTTGCTCACCCCTCTTTCCCCCCCCCCCTTTCAGGTCAGCATCACGAGTAGTCGGATATTTGGACGGTTTGGTGTCTTTGGGATCTTCGTATTTTATTTTGGTTTTATTCGACATTTCCATTTGTAATATTTCGGTTTTCTAAATTTGAAAATAATTTATCCGCTTTTATTTTATTAAATGTTTCAATATTTTATAGATATTTTTATAAATCGGTTTAATTTGATATTTTACATAAGTAACACGCCGTTCTCGAGGAGACGGGTGTTACAATTTGGTATCAGAGCGGGTTCCGTCCCGGCCCCGACCCGGGATGGCGATTAGGGGATTCGGTTTTCAACGTTTTCAAAAAAAGGGGATTGGGGAATTTTAAAAATAAAAATAAAATAACACCTTTCTGTCCAAAAGAAAAATCTAACTTAATTGTTTCTTTATGACGATGAGTAAAATCACCGTCATTAGTTCTCCAACTAATAGTATTCCAGCCAAATGTTCAACAGAAGGACGATGCCAAAGTCTCACAAGTTGCTCAGGTGTTTATCAGTTTCGTTAGTCGTTCCTCAGAGATTGTCCACGAGTGGATATGTGATATTTCTACTACCTCCCAAACTTCAAGCCTTCGCTTATGAGTTTTGTTACAAGAGATTATGTGAGATGAGGGATAAGCCACTGGTTGGCATGTGCTACCCTTGTGAATGAGTATATTGTCTTAGAGGTTTGCTTAGTTTGTAAACTTGTGGGGTCGCTTTTGGATTAAAGGCGTGGCAGCTTGCGTGTGTTGATATTGGAGTATACGTTGTTTTATGTATCAGATTATGATTATGTTGGTCATTCCAGAGTATATTTGAGCTAAAGAATAACCAGATTCAGATTTTGGCATAGTGCAAAACTATATGCATACATCAAGTTTTTCCGGTCATACTTAGTGAATTTAAGCTAATGGGAGGTTTATCAGATATGGAGCTAGACTACTATGATGTTATACTAAGGATGGATTTCTGTCACATCATCAAGTGGTACTTGATTGCACAAGGATAAAATTTTTTACCATTGGAGCGGAACCAACAATAACCTTCCACGGGATTTAAACGAACAAGAGAGTTTCGATTATCTTCATGCTGCACGTTGACAAGTTATTGGAAGGAGGAGCTTAGGGTTTCATAGCAGCCATAATGATGGATAAAGATGATGGGAAGTGGAAGGTGCATGATACACCAATTGTTGTGGAGTATGCGGATGTATTTTAACCTTTGAAAGAGACACCACTAGACATAAGAAATGTTTTCACTGATGGGAGAGAACCAGTGAAAATACCAGAGTCACTAATACCATACAGCTTAGAGCCGATAGAGAGAGTTAAGTTGGAAAAAAAAAAGCAGCTAGAGGATCTACAGACAAGAGGTTTACCATGCCAAGTATTTTCGCCATGGGACGGAGGATCATATTCTTATAGATCATCAACCTTAAGGATATTTTCCTTGCAAAGGATTTTAGTTTCAGACATCACAAATGGATGTAGTTGTTAGTAGACTACAGCCTTGAGATCACACACCACCTTGGTTAGATCAGCTTGAACAGGCGCATGAGCGATGTATAAGTAACTTTGGAGGTTTTAAGGACTTGTCGATACACTTATTAACATCAGGCTATGTACAGTTACAGTGGAGGCATAGTTAATTTGTCTTGAAGCATTGGAGGACACGACTAACCAAGGAAAGGACGAGACACTGAGACAGCAAAAAAAAAAGAGAGAGAAGTCTTCAGTTATTACACTGCAGTAAACGAAACGTTATGTTACCATAACCGAGTAAGTGTGTCAGAGGACGAACAAAAAAAAAGAAGAAGAAGAAATCTTAAAACGAGCACACCACTAGTCTTTCTCCATATATCTGGAAAAAAATACAAAGATGTAAATGGCTCAGAAACACTATAATCACCGGAGTGTCATGAAGAAAGATATGGCTTGCAAGGTCAGATGTATCGGATAGTTAAAGCAGAGCATCAAATACTTACAGCTTTATTACATAATTTACTTCTTCAAGGTGGAAAATGGGATATGGGGATTATGGTTCTCATCATTAGACAACTGAAGAAAAGTTTCATGAAGAATATTATATGAGTTATCATGGACCAGCTCAACTTGACTCATTTTTCTGCCAATTAAAAATACAGACAAAGCAGAGTGATTCACATATGTGTGATTGTTAGATATGAATCCAGATGCTTGTCAATATTATGTAAGATCAAGATACAAAAATTAAAATCAGCTTTCAGGAAACGCGCATGACCAAGGAAACAGGGAAAAATATCCGACGTTGGTGGAGTTCATCACCAATATCAGTTAGCACACAAGTTGATAAATCACCGTATAAAGTTCTTTATAGTCACTTCGTGTTGTATACCACTATGTTGGACCAAAGTGGGGGAGAGGACATATAAAAGTAATGGTTCAAGAGACGACAGAAAAAAGAAAAATGCTAAAGTGTCAGCTAAAGGAAGCTCATCACCATCAAAAGAGTTATGACGGTAAACATAGGAGATATTTGAATTAGAGGTGAGTGATTTCATCTACCTGAAAATGAGGAAATTTCAGGAGGAACTAAACCTTGAAAGTTAACAAGCCTTAAATTCAAACAAGAGTCAAAGGATCTTAAAAAGAATTTGTGTGTGCCTAACTAATCAATAAGGATTATGACAAGGTAAAAGGAGTGGAAGAGATGGTTATATAGGGAGAAACATGAGAACTTAAAGAACACCTAGCTGACTAAATTTGCGATCTTTTATGGACTAGCCAAAAAAAAAAAGGATAGAACCGTGCTAACAGATCAAGACTAGAATTCGAGGACGAATTCCTTTTTAAGTGGTAGAGAATTGTAACGACCGGGTTATGTGAACCGGTTTTTATTTTTTTAATCTGAATTATGATTAAACCAATCTTAACATCACTTATGTCGATTGCTAAACGGGACCGTATATGGGTATCATATATATATATATATATATATATATATATATATATATATATATATATCTACTTCTCTACAAAGAAACCTAAAACTTCATTATTATGTCAGCCGCCTTCCTCCCTTGTTGCCATCCACGAGCATGATCTCTCCACACCTCCTTCTTCTTAATGGATTTCTCTTGGTGTAAAAGGAGAACACAACACCCGTGTGTCACCACCATTGTCTACCTCTTCTCGTCACCGGGAAGCTACGTTCTCGTCACCGGAATCATTGAAAGCCACCACCGTCGAGACTTGGGCAAGTATGATCACGATCTCAGTCTTTCTTGTGCACCAAGCTTCTTTCTTCCACCATTGATTGACCACTGATCATCTGAACGAAGGAGGGTCAGAGATCCTTGCCGCGCCGGAGCCACCGTCAACCATGGATTACCACCACGACTCTTCTTCCACTTGAGATGAGACGTTGTCTTGTCAAAGGCCATCACCTCCAGCTAGTTGACGTTATGTACCGAGTCCGAGAGATATAGAACGTGAACAAAGTTGGACCACCGCGTCTCACCACCACCGGCTCCCGTCACTGTTAGCCGTAAGCCATTGGAGAAACAAGGCATATCACCAGTGGGTCGTGTCATGATCACTTGAGATCGTACCAACCACCGTCATCAACCGTGATCCAATCATCCAAGCACGTGTTAGTTAAGTTTCTCAACCTTATCATCACGTTTGGTAATTAGGTGAATTAACCTAATTATTATAATTCCTAATTGATTGTGCGTAGGAATCAACCATGGATCGTAGGAGTGACTTGCAAGACAAGTAATTCATTTTAAAGTCTAGAGTACCCGACCTTTTTCCGAGTATTTCCGATCTTGGCTAAGGTGAGGGCTATTCCCAAACTTCTCGTACACGGCTTAGGATTTTGAATAAACATAATTTAGTTCTAATGTGTTCCGTCTTCGTGAAATCGAGTTTGTTAGAGTCTGCTTGTTTAGTTATTAGGTTCTATGTTAAACCGGATATAGGTGTTAGAGGGTTCAACATTGCTTGTTCACTGAGAATTGATATTAAATATATATGTATATATATAAATATAAGTATTTGTTGTGAAATGAGGTGAAATGTTGTGGTCGACTACGGAGACGTAATTCCGTAGGGCAGTTTGTGACCAGTGTATTTTGTGTGGAGATGTTGCAGCAAAACATAGTCGACCTGTTGTTGCCAAGGCTGAGGTCGATAAATTGTCTACGGGCGTGTGTTACCAAGCACGTATTCGGCGTTGTTGTTTTTGGCCTGTTAGTGGGCAGCGGGGTGTGTACCTCGCTAGGACCATTGTTTCTTCTTTGGGTACTTTAGGTACCATGTTTGTTAAGTGTTAGAATTAAATTATATTTATTCATAGTGTTATGACCGGGTCCATGGACTTCGGGTTTAGCTTCCCATACCTCACTGAGTGACTCCCCTGTTGCTCACCCCTCTTTCCCCCCCCCTTTCAGGTGAGCATCACGAGTAGTCGGATATCTGGATGGTTTGGTGTCTTTGGGATCTTCGTATTTTATTTTGGTTTTATTCGACATTTCCATTTGTAATATTTCGGTTTTCTAAATTTGAAAATAATTTATCCGCTTTTATTTTATTAAATGTTTAAATATTTTATAGATATTTTTATACATCGGTTTAATTTGATATTTTACATAAGTAACACACCGTTCTCGAGGATACGGGTGTTACAGAAAACTTGGTTCCTGAAGAAGAAGAAGGTCAAGAGGAGCATGGGGAAGCAGTAAGGCCAGAAGTAGATGTTCCATTAAGAAGGAGTGCTAGAGTAAGAAAACATCCATCCAACTGGATTAACACTAGGGTATACTATAATGCACAAGATGTTGTCCACCCTAGTCAGGTTGGCTGCTCGTTTGCTGAGTTCCCTAAGGAGCATTGTGCATTCATGATCAGCTTGGATGAGAATCAGGTTCCAAGGTCTTATGAAGAAGTCATGGAAGATGAGGACTGGAAGAAATTAGTGGGAGATGAAGCAAATGCAATGATCAAGAATGAAACTTGGTATGAGAGTGAACTTCCTAGAGGGAAGAAAGCAGTCTCTAGCCGATGGATCTTCACTATCAAGTATTTGCCAAATGGGAAGATAGAAAGGAAGAAAACAAGACTGTTTGCAAGAGGCTTTACTCAAACCTATGGAGAGGATTATGTTGACACATTTGCTCTTGTGGCAAAGCTACATACCATACGAATTGTATTATCTATTGCAACCAACTTGGGATTGGAACTTATGGCAAATGGATGTGAAGAACGCTTTCTTGCAAGGAGAATTGGAAGAAGAAGTGTATATGCATCCTCCACATGGTCTTGAAGGTCTGGTTAAACCAGGAAATGTGTTAAGGTTATGGAAGGCCATCTATGGGTTAAAACAGTCTCCAAGAGCTTGGTACCAGAAGTTGAGTACCACTTTGAATGGTCGAGGCTTCATTAAGTCTGAACTTGATCATACTTTGTTCTCCCTAGCCTCTCCATCAGGTATCATGGTTCTCCTAGTTTATGTTGATATCATCATAACTGGGAGTGACAAAGAAGGCATTCAAGAAACTAAAGATTTTCTTAAACCTGTGTTTGAAATTAAAGACTTGGGAGAAATGAAATACTTCTTTGGGATTGAAATTTGTAGGTCCAAGGAAGGATTGTTCATGTCCCAAAGGAAATATACTACTGATCTTTTGAAAGATGCATGGAAACTTGGAGGAAAGACATCAAGGATGCCCATGGAGGATGGGTACAAGGTCCCTCGTGAGGGGGAGACTGAAGACATCAAACCATTCTATGATGCCAAGCTTTATAGGAAGCTAGTTGGTAAGTTAATTTATTTGACTATCACACGTCCTGATATTTGTTTTGCTGTGAATCAGGTGAGTCTATGTGACACCCCCGATCGTAGATGACCGGAAATGACACGGTCGATGTTCCCTTAAAGCCAACCCGAGGTTCACGGAAAAATTCCGATCACCTTGGACTAGCAATTTGAGAACACCGACGGTCCTACCGGATATCGACCAAGGCTTTTCAACCCGACTGAGTATCCGATAGTTAGTTCGTCCGGACAAGGACTAATATCATATGGAACTCGTACTTAAAGAAACATTCTTTAATACATTATATAATATTCTTTCAAAAGCATCTTACAAAATATTAATGATTAACCTCGAGGTTTTCGGTCAACAAAATTTATACATAGGGTATATCAAAACCACTTTGCAAGGATAATAAAACTACCGCTGGCTAATGATGTTCCTTCCCGTCCTAGAGTAAAGGTCTTCCGCCTACTGGTTACCTGCATCACAAATGAGTCATGAGTAACTAGTTTACTCAGTGAGTCTAATCCCGCACCCCCAACACATATTAGTAATATCCCGAGCAGTCGACACCATTTGAATGCAGTGGAAATATATTCCATAATTATTATTATATATAAGGCCTATCATTCCATCGATGTGAATTATATCTTTAACATCACCTCCATGTTACCCGCCATTCATTCATACGTATAATATATTTATATATACTAAACCCGGAAAACCACCAAGGCTAACCGAGCCTAGCGGGAAAAAAATAAATATAACCATCATCTCAATCAGATATTCGAAGATCGAACATCTAACGCTGCATGCAGTTACACGGTCTCTAGGGTGCGACCCCATCATCGTGTCTTCGTGACCTTGTTCCATATCGCAGGACCAATTCACGGTAATGCGGGAACTTTAGGGAGAGTGAGTTTACAATAAGACTTCACATGATTTATACTTATATACTTATATATTAGTACTTGAGAACAAGTACCAAGGCTCGGGATAAACCTCAAATAATAATTCATATTATTTCTCAAGTGTTTATAATAATTAAAACTTCACAATTTAATATAGTTCAAGAGACTTACTTATCTATCACCCATAATCATTTATTTTACTCAAGCATCTCTAATTCATAACTCATCATTCATCTATCTAGACTCACCTTTGAATCTATGAGATTGGCTAAGGAAGACAAGACTCGAGCTCAAGCTAATCACACTCCACTTCACTTCTGATTCAGAACTTCAACAAGGAAGGATACGGTTGATCCCACCACTGACCTCGACCATCTGAATTAAAGACAGAATTGTTGGAACAAAGGTTAATCAGTCCAGTACCAGCAGAAATCAACTCAGCTCAGTTCATCAATTTATATCCGTTCACTAACGGTTCTAGGAAAATGAGCAGTCCGTGATCCACTTCTTACCAAGACATAATATGTCTCTTCTTGATAAACCAGCTTTGTTCTTCAAGCTTCTCTCGACCATTGACCTTAAACAGAGCAGTTCGGTGTACAAGATCATCATTCCAACAGTTCGGTTCTGTACAACAACTTAGATCAGACTAGTTCAGTTCAGGACAAGCTTTATCAGTTCAGTTCAGGGATAGCTCAGCCCGGTTAAGTTAAGATCAAACCAAGATCAGTTCAGTTCAGATTAAATCCACTCATCTCATCTAAGTTTAGGTAACAATTCCATGAGTTTGATTTAATCGAAAACTAAATAAAACTGAGCCATAAAAAGGTTTAGACAACTGATCCAGGACACAAACTTAATTAAACCACATCTGGTTCTGATCAGAATATAGGTGAAGCAAGAAAATTAAGCTCACCAACCAACTAAAAGGCTTGAAGATCTCGGCTCAACACTCCTTTAAGCTGAACTCGGATCTGACCATTACAAAAACAAAAACGGAACTATGTTCAGAACATAGAAAGGCTGGTGATTTAATCTGAACAGCTCACCTTTATTCTTCCTCACATGAACAACAACACAGACTGGTTGAAGAAGAACACCACCCAAAATTCTCCTGATTTTTCTCTTAATTTTTCACTGAATTTTCTGTCTGATTTCCTCTCCTCTCTCTCTCTGAATTTTCTTTGTTTCTCTCAGGTTTATGCACGACCAGAGTGAAGAGGAAGAGGTTAAAAAGATGTAAGAACCACTTCTGATTGTCTTAGATAAGTGTCCAGCTGAGGGACCAAAGAAAGGGGCAGTGGAGACAGCTGGTGTCCTGCTTCAACACAAGCAGCTGAACTTGTCCTTCCCATGAAGAAAGCTGCAAGCATGTAAGCAAGTAGCTTGTGACTTGCACATGACTTACCTATTAACCAAGCACGCAGGCAGCTTGTGCTTGTCATGTGACTTTTACTGAGAAAGCAGGAAGACAAGGTGGTGAAGGACCATGGATGATTTATAAGTAATTTTAAGAACCTGGTTGGTAATTTCCGGACAGTTTCCGATTAAAATTTTCTCGACCTTTAAATCTTGTCCTACTTCAACAAAACTCATCCAGCTTAAATAAATCGACCAGAACTATCAAAGGAAGTCCTTACGACCGCATGACAGTCCCGTCGAGACATGAATTCATCGGGTCGATTTTATTTTTAAATGTGGTTGGACCAACTCTAAACTGGTCGAGTAGAATTTTCTCGACCAAAAATTCATTGGCTCCTGAGGGTTATTACAGTCTACACATGCAAATACCTAAGGAACATCACTGGAATATGGTGGATAGGATCCTGAACTACTTGAATGGGTCACATGGCCAAGGAGTGTGGATGGGATGCAACAAAAGCACTAAGGTGGTGGGTTACTGTGATGCAGATTGGGCTGGTGATAGAGCAGATAGGAAGTCGACCACTGGCTACTGCACCTTCATTGGTGGGAACCTAGTTACCTGGAAGAGCAAGAAGCAGACGGTGGTATCTTGTTCCAGTGCTGAAGATGAATATAGAGCCATGCTGAAGATAACAAATGAGCTAGTCTGGATCAAAGGCATCTTGAAGCACTTGGGAATTGAGCAGTCTACACCCATGACAATGCATTGTGACAACCAAGCAGTAGTGCTGTCAAATGGGCAGAGGGCCCGTGGGCTTGCCCTGTCCAAACATATACGGGTGGGCCATGGTCACGCCCAAATGATATATGGTCTAGTTGGGCCAAAAACTAATTTAGTCCGTGGGCGTATTGGTCTTAAACCAAATGGGCATTGGGCTAGCCCAATGTATGTAATTTTTAGGGTTTTGTTAATTTGGGGAAAATCATATTTTCACCATCTCTTCTCCAAGACCAACGTGCTCTTCTGAGTCTTCTCCATCGCTCTTCTCCACTGTTACTCTTCTCCACCGACCACTGGCACTCTTGTCCACCGACCACCGTCACTCTTCTCTGCCGGAGATTCTTCGACGGCTAAGGGTTCATCGAAGGTTAATAAATTTAATTTTGGGTTATCAAGAGGTTTACTTTCCATGTTCTCTTTGGTTATTGGGTCTCTTGAATTCTCTTGAATCTCTTATTGTTCTGGTTCTGGTTCTGGTTGACAAAGGAAGGTTCTGGTTCTGCAATAAATGGAGTTAAGAGGATTGTGAAGGTGACGTTTAGAACATCCCGTGATTAGGGAACATCCCGTCCGGGTTAAGATAGAGCGAACCGAACCCTCCTGACCCATTACCAGCATTCACTACTATCTAACATACACCAACCACAAAACGTTAGAAACGCTAGACTCTTGCCTGAAATCCTTTGAGAGGAGTGTCGTAGTGTTCTTGGTGGGTTATTACTACATTGTAGAGATCTGTGCTGGGTTGTGTGTTTTCCCCATGAAATTGGAGTTTTTTTTTATTTTTCTTTTGCGTACAAGATGTTAGCTGAGTTTAAAGGCATGGAACTGGTTCTATGGCTTTGAGGATGTGGGCAATGAACTCGAATTAATGATTGAGGAAGAGAAAAAAAATTAACCTTTGAGTGTCTCTACTTACAGTGAGTATTTTATGATATTATTTGGCATATTTTACTTTTGGAAACTAATCTTGCAGTGGTTTGATATTTTGGTATTAGAGACTTTGATGTCTTTGATGTTTGAGACGTTGATGCTTGAGATTTTGATGTTTGAGACAAATTGAAAATCAGAAAAGTAATACATAATCTACAATTTTCACAACAAATTAATAAGTTTTATATAAAATATGTAAATTAAATATAAATCATTGTATATAAATCATTGTGAATAATATGAATACGAAATATATAAGATTAAATTAAATACAAATAAATAATAATGAAGTTACAAATTGAAAATTAGAAAATTTAATTAAAATATTAATGAGTGTCCATGGGCTTGTCCATTTGGACATGGTTTTTTTTGGTCTTGGACAAAATTTTGGACCAGTGTCCATAATGAACCGCCAATTACTGCCCATTGTACATTGTGGACCAATTGGACAAGACCAATGGGCGCTGGACAGCCCATTTGACAGCTCTACCAAGCAGCCATCCACATAGCCACCAATTCAGTGTTTCATGAAAGGACCACAAGCATATTGAGGTTAACTGCCACAATGTAAGGCAGATGATTGGTTCAAGAGTGATCTTGCCATGCTATACAAGAAGTAAGGATCAGTTGGCAGATGTATTTACTAAGGCAGCTAGACAGAAGACAATGGAGTCCATTAATAGTCGGATGGGGCTCATTGATATAACCCAACTTAGCTAATCCCCTGTTATGGGGTCTTTACTCCTTTTCCTTTATCAAGGTTTTATCCCAATGGGTTTTCCTTGGTGACGTTTTTTTAATGAGGAAGACCTCATAGCCTTCCTAGCTTGATTTGTTCCACATGGTCAAACTTGAGGGGGAGTGATAAGTTGAGGTGCTTAATGAGGGTGAAAGGAGAAGCAGGAAGGAGAAGAGTTTGTGTCGAACATGTCCGTACAAGGCCGTACAATCCGTACATGCCGTACAGGTCATGGTCGACCCAAACCTCGAACAAAACTGAAAAGTAGTCATCCGGGTTAAAAGAAAGTTACTCGACCACTTACCACTTACCTTAGTATCCATTGGAAGAAAGTAAGAAGGGAGTCTTGGACAGGCTGGCACAGACTGGAAAGGGATAAGCATCTCGGTCAAAGATGTTAATGCTCTTCTTTTGCCTCTCCCTGGTCCAGATTTGAAATAGGCGCTCCCCTCTCCACCTTGTCCACAAGTTTACTCTTCCTTTTGTTCTGGAAACCCTTGTAATGCCTCTATATATACATTGTGTCGAGTATCAATAAGAATTCAGCGGTTCTAGTCTTTCTTTTCTCTCCATACTCACCAAGTTCATCATGGTTCTTTATAGAGTCTAGTTCACATCTCTGTCCATTCTTTCCATTCTGTCCATAAAATCTCTTTACTTTTTCTATTTCTAAACATTTCACTTCATCATAACTCTTATGATATTTATTCAACTTCAGTGTGATAATACACTGATTTATGAGTCAAAATCAAGCTTCTTACATTTTTATTCATTTTGGTTTGATTAGAATCAAGAAGGAATTGCCAAATCCCCAAACATGGTAAACTAAAATCACTTCGGTTAAAAGTGGGATAACTTCTTCATCATAACTCCTACGATATTGATTCAACTTCAGGGTGATTATCCACACATTTATAGCCAAATCAAGCTTTTTAGATATTCATTCATTTTTTTTATTAGAATCGAGAAGAAATTGCCAAATCTCCAGATAGGGTAAACTGGAATAACTTCGGTTGAATGTGAGATAACTTCTTCATCATAACTCCTATGATATTGAATCAACTTCAGGGTGATTATCAACTGATTTATGACTCCAAATCAAGATTCTTACATATTGATTCATTCTAGTTTGATTAGACTCAAGAAGAAATTGTCAATCTCCAAACAGGGTAAACTGGAATCACTTCGGTTAAAAGAGGGATAATTTCTTCATCATAACTCCTATGATATTTATTCAACTCCAGGGTGATTATCCACACATTAATGGGTCCGAATCAAGCTTCTTAGATCTAGATTCATTATGTTTTGATTATAATCAAGAAGAAATTGCCAAATCTCCAAACATGATAAACATGAATCACTTCGGTTAAATGTGGGATAACTTCTACATCGTAACTCAGATGAGATTGATTCAACTTCAGGGTAATTCTCCACTGATTTGTGACTCTAAATCAAGATTCTTACATTGGATTCATTCTTTTTTTATTAGAATCAAGAATAAATTGTCAAATCTCCAAATATGATAAACTGAAATCACTTCGGTTAAAAGTGGGAATAACTTCTTCATCGTAACTCTTATGATATTGATTCAACTTCAGGGTGATCTCGAAACGGGGTAAACTGGAATCACTTCGGTTAAAAGTGGGATAACTTTTTCATCATAACTCCTATGATATTGATTCAACTTTAGGGTGATTATACACTCATTTATGAGTCCAAATTAAGCTTCTTAGATCGTGATTCATTATGCTTTAATTAGAATCAAGAAGAAATTGTCAAATCTCCAAACAGGGTAAACTGGAATAACTTCGGTTGAATGTGAGATAACTTCCTCATCATAACTCTAATGATATTGACTCAATTTCAGGATTATTATCCACACATTTATGAGTCCAAGTCAAGCTTCTTAGATCTTTATTCATTATGTTTGATTAGAATCAAAAAGAAATTGCTGAATCTCCAAACAGGGTAAACTGTAATCACTTTGGTTAAAACTGGGATAACTTCTTCATCATTACTCCTACGAGATTGATTCAATTTCAGGGTGATTGTCCACTTATTTATGACTCCAAATCAAGCTTCTTACATATTGATTCATTCTAGTTTGATTAGACTCAAGAACAAGTTGCCAATCTCCAAACAGGGTAAACTGGAATCACTTCGGTTAAAAGTGGGATAACTTCTTCATCATAACTCCTATGGTATTTATTAAACTTCAGGGTGATTATCCACATATTTATGGGTCCGAAACAAGCTTCTTGGATCTTGATTTATTCTGTTTTGATTAGAATCAAGAAGAAATTGCCAAATCTCCAAACAGGATAAACTATAATAACTTCAGTTAAATGTGGGAATAACTTCTTCATCATCACTCCTATGATATTGAATCAACTTCAGGGTGATTCTCCACTGATATATGATTACCAATCAAGCTTTTTATATTTTGTTTCATTCTGGTTTGATTACAATCAAGAAGAAATTGCCAAATCTCCTAACAGGGTAAACTGGAAGCATTTCGGTTAAAAGTGAGAATAACTTCTTCATCATAACACGTATGAGATTGATTCAACTTCAGGGTGATTATCAAATTATATATGAATCCAAATCAAGATACTTACATCGTTATTCTTTATGGTTTGATTAGATTCATGAAGAATTTACCAAATCTCCAAACATGGTAAACTGGAATCACTTCGGTTAAAAGTGGGAATAACTTCTTCATCATAACTCCTATGATATTAATTCAACTTCAGGGTGATTATCCACTGATTTATGACTTGAAATCCAGCTACATATTAATTTATTCTTGTTTGATTAGAATCAAGAAGAAATTGTCAAATCTCCAAATAGAGTAAACTGGAATCACATCGGTTAAAAGTGGGAATAACTTCTTCATCATAACTCCTATGATATTGATTAATCTTTAGGTTGATTATACACAGATTTATGACTCAAAATAAAGCGTCTTACATATTTATTCATTATGGTTTGATTAGAATCAAGAAAAAATTGTCAAATCTCCAAACAAGGTAAACTGGAATAACTTTGGTTGAATGTGAAATAACTTCTTCATCATAACTCCTATGATATTGATTCAACTTCAGGGTTATTCTCCACTGATATATAAGTTCCAATCAATCTTCTTACATCGTGATTCATTCTGGTTTGAATAGAATGAAGAAAAATTTGCCAAACCTCCAAACAGGGTAATATGGAATTATTTCGGTTAAAAGTGGGAATAACTTCTTCATCATAACTCCTATGATATTGATTGAACTTCAGGGTGTTTATCCATTAATTTATGACTCCAAATCAAGCTTCTTACATATTGATTCGTTCTGGTTTTACTTTAATCAAGAATAAATTGCCATATCTCCAAACAAGGTAAACTGGAACCACTTCGGTTGAATGTGAGATAACTTCTTCTTCATAACTCCTATGATATTGATTCAACTTCAGGGTGATTCTCTACTGATATATGAGTCCTACTGAATCTTCTTATATATTTATTCATTCTAATTTGATTAGACTCAAGAAGAAATTGCCAATCTCCAAACATGGTAAAATGGAATCACTTCGGTTAAAAGTGGGATAACTTCTTCATCATAACTCCTATGATATTTATTCAACTTCAGGGTGATTATCCACACATTTATGGGTCCGAATCAAGCTTCTTAGATCTTGCTTCATTCTGTTTTGATTAGAATCAAGAATAAATTGTCAAATTTTGAAACAGGATAAACTAGAATAACTTCTGTTAAAAGTGGGAATGATTTCTTCATCATCACTCCTATGATATCGACTCAACTTCAGGGTGAATCTCCACTGATACAAGATTTCCAATCAAGATTTTTACAGTGTGTTCCATTCTGGTTTGATTAGAATCAAGAAGAAATTGTCAAATCTCCTAACATGGTAAGTGAATCACTTCGTTTAAAAGTGTGAAAAACTTATTCATCATAACTCGTATGAGATTGAGTCAACTTCAGGTTGATTATCAGCTAATATATGAATCCAAATCAAGATACTTACATCGTGATTCTTTCTTGTTTGACTAGAATCAAGAAGAAATTGTCAAATCTCCAAACAGGGTAAACTGGAATCACTTCGGTTAAAAGTGGGAATAACTTCTTCATCATAACTCCTATGATATTGATTCAAATTCAGGGTGATTATGCACTGATTTATGACTCCAAATCAAGATTCTTACATATTTATTCATTATGGTTTGATTATAATCAAGAAGAAATTACCAAATCTCCAAACAAGGTAAATTGAAATCACTTCGGTTGAATGTGAGATAACTTCTTCATCGTAACTCCTATGATATTGATTCAAATTCAGGGTGATTATCCATTGATATATGAGTCCTACTCAAGATTCTTACATATTGATTCATTCTGGTTTGATTAAAATCAAGAAGAAATTTCCAAATCTCCAAACAGGGTAAATTGGAATCACTTCAGTTAAAAGTAGGATAACTTCTTCATCATGACTCCTATGATATTTACTCAACTTCAGGGTGATTATCCACAATATTATGGGTCCTAATCAAGCTTCTTAGATCTTGATTCATTCTGTTTTGATTATAATAAAGAAGAAATTGCCAAATCTCCAAACAGATCAACAGGAATCACTTCGGTTAAAACTGTGATAACTTCTTCATCATCACTCCTATGTGATTAATTCAACTTCAGGGTTATTCTCCACTGATTTATGACTCTCAATCAAGCTTCTTACATCGTGATTCATTCTGGTTTGATTAGAATAAAGAAGAAATTGCCAAATCTCCAAACAGGGTAAACTGGAATCACTTCGGTTAAAAGTGGGAATAACTTCTTCATCATACCTCCTATGATATTGATTCAACTTCAGGGTGATTATACACTGATTTATGAATCCAAATCAATCTTATTATATCTTGATTCAACTGTTTTGATTAGAATCAAGAAGAAATTGCTAAATCTCCAAACAGTGTAAATTGGAATAACTTCGGTTGATTGTGAGATAACTTTTTTATCATAACTCCTAAGATATTGATTCAAATTCAAAACTATCAAGACTTCTTTCCCTTACTACAAGAAAAAAGTACCTGACCAACCAGTGGGACCAATTAGCTTTCCACATTGACATGAGAATACCGTGGATCTGTTCATGGTATTTTAGCCTAACTCTCGCTCTACCTGACATGCCATACTCCCTAATCAGAGAATAAAGAATCAAATGGTGGGAAAAATACAATCACGACCGTTGGTCCCTAACCAATATCCAAAATACTTGAAGATATCCAAACAAACCGAAACCGATATCCAAACCATATCAAAATCCATACCCCTTTTAACTCAAAGCCAACTAATGCATCAGACCAGACCAAGCCTACCAACAACAACCTCACAACCAGAATTAAAAAAAAAAAAGCCCAAACAGATAGCCCAACCCATTCATCAACCTCTTCAAACTCCAAAAAATCTTCTAAAAAAGACATTCTCAAGAAACTTCTTGCGGAATTAATGAACTCATCCGATGAAGAAGACGTTATGCAAGAAGACGATCTATATGGCGGTCCCCGTATGTCAAGATCCGTTCAAAATATATATAAAAAAAAGAAATCGAATAAAAAACCTAATAATATTGTATGTTTATTTTTCGTTTTGTTATAAAAATATATTTTAGTAGACTCTGTATTTTATTTATGTATTTTTTTATGGTTGTATTACTGTTTGTATGTACTAATAATATGCAGAGTATATCTGTATGAATAAGAAGAAACTGATCAAGCATCATAATGCCCGACACTTATGACCCACAAGAAGAACTCCAGCAGCACAACACACCAAGACAACTCCAGCAACACAAGACACCAAGACACACCTGCAACAAAATACCAAGACACATCTGCAACAAAATACCAATACAAGATTCTCATTACATGCAGCTCATATATGTGTTAACAACATGCAAGAGGATACAAGACACTCTCATCACAAGATTTGTAATAAAAACCCATGTTACCAAGGAGGAGAGCACGAGCTTTTCTCAGAATTTCATAAACTCTCTCCACCATCTCTCCAAGTTTCAAAAATCCTTGTTTTAAATTTTTCTTAAACTACTTTTGTAATCTTGTATCAAGCTTTGTTATTTAATCAATAAAGTAAGCTTTAATCACAAGTTGTTTATAATTTTGTTTTCAAGTTTACAATATATATATTAATCATTAAGTTTAGTAATATTAATAAATAATATTAATAATACAAATCAAAAGAGTAATTAAGAGTACATGGTATCAGAGCCAAAGTTCTTTATTATTAAAAAGGAATTTTCAATAAACCAATGCAATTTAGTTGCATAGTTTTCTTTTAAAAGTTTTTTAAAACAAGACTTCTGTGAACCTATACTATTTTAAAAACTTTTAGATAGATCCTTACCTTCTACCGAAACATTGTATCTGTAGGTGTTCCATGTAGCAAGACCTTAGAGAGGGCAGTAAGACCGTTGGCAAGCCGCAGTTGTGTCATCACAGAATCGGTTAGTATCATTCTAGTATGAGTTTAAAATTAGTATAAGTCATGGCGTCTTCGTTTAGGAAACTCTTTAAACCAAAACATGCATCAACTTCTGCATCCTATGCAACAATTAATTCAAGAGAAATTATTTCGAAAATAAATTCGTTTAATCAAGAAATAACAAAAGACCATCTACCTCATATCAATCCAGAACATATATATCAAATTGGAACTTTTGATTTCAAAACAGCTTATTCAATAAAATAATATGAGCAAACTTTATCTCTTCAAAATGAATTTGAAGAAATTAAACTATTATCATCTCTCGCTTTAGACAAGTTTAGAAAAAGGGGATTTAATAAAATCCATTTTGGTTTAGTACAAATTGCTATAAAACCTTTATCAAGAACTGGAATAGATTCTCCAATACTTATGCTATTAAGAGATAAAACTCTATTAAAATTTGAAGATTCTCTTCTCGGAGCCGTACAATCCAATTTATGTAATGGAGCAGTTTATTTTAATTGTGCTCCTAATTTTCAAGTAAGCCTGCATGATCCAACTATACTCAATACTTTAACATTAAATGTTCATTTACCAGAAATTAAATTCCAAAATGAAAGACATGGATATTTATTAATCTATAGAATTTATTTTAAGAAATCAACTTCTGAATTTAACCCAAGATCTTTACTACAAGATGACAAAGGAGAAAAACAATTTTAGTTGTTCATAGTAAAGATACTCCAACTGCTACATACACTCCTAAAAAATTAAAATAGGATGAAATAACTATTCTGGATCAATGGAAAATTGATATAACTCAAGCACCTAGAAATTTTGAGCAAAAAATATTTCAAAGATAATTGAACAGAGAAATGGAAAAATAATATTACCATTTGGGTCATTTAGAGAACCACTTCCACCAAAAATTACTTCACATCATTCAAGAGCTTCATTTTCTGAATATCGCACCGGTAACTCTAGTGCAGATTCTGAAACAAAAAGTGTAAACCAAAATATTAAACAAGATAACTCAACTAAATTTAAAGCACCTATAGCTGAACCAGAACAAAATATGTATCCAACTTCTCCAACACCATCAAATTTTAAATCTGTAAATGTCATAACAAAAGAATATGAAATTAATAAGCAATATATCAAAGAAGACTTTTACTCAAATGAAAATGAAGAAAAATGTAATTGGTATTTTAGAATATTTTCTAAACAACAAACTATTGAATTTAGAGAAAAATGGTATAACTATATGATACTAAAGGAAATATGAAATCGGTCATATTTGCATAGTTTTGGTCATCTCTTTAAGTGCATTTCAGGCATATAGGATATCATTTAGGCATATTTAGGTTGCATTCCATTACATTTGTCTATGTCAGGTATGGGAGATGTTCATTGATGAGTTTGGAGGCAATGAGGCCAAAGAAGTGGAGTTTGGAGCAAAAGGGGGTGTAGCGACCAGGCGTAGCGACCAGCCTTGGTCGCTACAGACCCACATGAAGAATCCGGGAACCATAGCGACCAGGTGTAGCGACCAGCCCTGGTCGCTACAGACCCACAGGGAGTTGTGGATGCCATAGCGACCAGGCGTAGCGACCAGCCTTGGTCGCTACAGACCCACCAGGGAAACCCGGGGACCATAGTGACCAGGCGTAGCAACCAGCCCTGGTCGCTACAGTCGTTGAGGCTAAAATTTCTGCGGGTAAAACCGGGCTTGTTGGGTTGACCCAATTTGTTTTCAAACAGCTATAAATACTCTTTAAACCTAGTTTTTCATTTTATTCTGGTTTTTATCTGAGACTAGACTACTCTTGGTGAAGAAGATTGAATCTTGAATCCTTTTTATTAATCTTATTTTGATTCATTATTTATTCTTGTTCATTAGAAATGATTTACTCTGATTCATCTTTGGTTTTTGAGTTCATCATGGTTGCTAGTGAGTAGTCATCTGTAGAATCCATGGGTTAGGGTGATTAGGTAATAGTTTAGAAGGTTTAATGTCTGATTATTCATGTTCTATGATTATTGCTAGTCTCTAATGCTAGATTAGACTTGATCACTTTAATCTAGATCCATATGCAATTTGTACCCGAAAGGTGTTCGACGAAATGTCTGATCCAAGCGATAACTCTCTTTACTTGCTTAATCAATGACAATTGATGTTAGGAAAGTTTAGATAGCCAATAGACCTGCTCTTAATGATTGCTTGATTTATCTAGACCAAAGACATTTGATGTCTAGTGATTGAAAGCAAATGAACTTTTATCTTGATAGAGAATTAGTTTGATGGTACGTCTAGACTTGTAGAACCAAGTTGTTTATAGCGTTAACCGTCTATCTTAGATCCAAATCACCCAAAGTCAAAGCCTTTGCCCATGGGTTCTCGTTCTTCCCATTCATTTATAATTCTAGTTTCACATCTGTGTTATTTTGTTACTTCACCCCCATATCTAAATTGATTGCACTTAGATTAAGTTTATACTTGCATTCTCATTGCATCATGTTCACTTAGGATTGGATTGACACTCATCTATACTACTTTGATTAGGGTAGAGTAAAATTCTTTATCAAGAAGCCAGTGAGTGGCCTCGACGTTGGTGTGACCTCAGACAAATCAACGTTCATCCTTCTAAGGCTATCGCGCAAGACAACGTCGATGGTATTTTCCGTGTCTACAAGGATCCTAGTGACTTCGAGATCTTTTACGAGTGGCTCGCTGTGGGGTTTATCGATTCTGAAGGTCTCATGTTCCTCGAAGGTGGTAGTGTTGTTTTGGACGTCTCGGGGCATAGACCAGTCCGCGATTGTCTCGGCTTTCCGTTGATAAGCCTTTATCGACGAGACAGTGTCTTGGTAGTACTGTGATCCTCCGATGATCATGTTTACCATGCGGGATTATTGTCATTGCCTTTGTCATTTGGCTTCTTTCCCCGTTTTCTATTCTCGCCTGATCGATTCTCTTGGGGAGCGTTTTCCGCTGTTGGGGCTTGATTGGTTTTTGGCAGACAGACGGTATCTCGAATGAGATCTTTTATATAGGTCACCTCTGTGATATCTCCTGCAAGCAACTTTTCTGTTTGCCTCGCACCACGAACTTTGCAGTTCATCGTGGGGTGGCCCCTTGCCAGGTAAAAGTCCCAAAAGGTATTCTCGTCGTAGTTTGACTTTTGGGTCCATGTTTAACCGATGTTCTTCCTTGCTCCGGCGCAGATTTTATGGCGTAGTTGTGCGCTCCTTGGATCTCTTCCCCCTCTTTATGGACGTATTTGTCGTTACGAGGGTTTTTCTTTTTCGATTTCTGCTCTGGTGCTGCGTCTTTCACATATGCTTTCATCGACTTATGTTTCGCAACATGACTTTCATCTCCTCTTCGATGATGATACAATTTGTGGCCTTATGGAGAGTATCCTGGATCATGCGCGA